>ML392574.1:0-79206 GCA_005239525.1 Nicotiana knightiana | reverse complement strand
ACCCCCCCACCCCCACGCCCACCTCCGAAATACCTTCATATTAAGTCCTCAACAAATTCTCAAAAACCTGAAAAAAGCAATTTGATTTTTCAATTTGATGTCTGATAGCTGCAACTCACGGCACTTCTCATGGCTGATGAAATCTTGCTTCCCCAACCCCCAACATCCACCACCCCACCACCCTACTCCCACCACCACCACCATTTCCTCCACTACCATTTCTGAACTCCCAGATGACCTCCTCCTTGAATGTCTCTCACGGGTCCCACATTCTTCCCTACGTTCTTTGCCCTTAGTCTGCTCTCGTTGGTCCCACCTTCTCGATTCCCCGTCTTTTCACCTTCTCCGTCACCGTAATAACCTTATACGCCTCACCCTCTTCGCCGTTTCAGTTTCTGATTCCACTCTTTTTACTGCTAGCTACAGATTGAAAAATGACTGTTCTTGGAAGATTTGCTCTTTTCAAGATGGGTCTTTTTATTCTCTGTTCTCGCATTCTCGTTTGTCGGCCATTGGTCGGAGAATTTACGTCATTGGTAGGACGGCGATGCTCCGGTGTGATACCTGGACGGGTACTGTGGTTGTTAGAGAAGGGCCACTTTTCCCGAGGAAGAAGTTTGCTGCGGCGGTTGTGGGCGGGAAAATCTACGTCGCCGGAGGCTGCGCAAGGTCTGCAGCGGTGGAGGAGTACGATCCGGCGAGTGACGCGTGGAGCGTGGTGGCGAACGCTCCGAGGAAGCGGTACGGATGTGTCGGCGCGTCTGTAGACGGCGTGTTTTATATCGTCGGAGGGCTCAAGATCGGCGGCGCATCGGGGAATGACGGGGTGGTTGCGCGTGGGGCAGACGCGGCGCATGTATACGCGAGCTCGATGGACTTGTACGATGTGGCTAACGGTGTTTGGTTGAGGAGCCGTGCCGTCCCCGGAGGCGGCTGCGTGGTGGCGGCGTGCGCGGCAGCTGGGCAAATCTATGTACTTTCAAGCCATGCAGTGGAGCTTTCATTTTGGAAGTTTAATGGGTCACGTAAAAGCCACGGATTTGGTGAATGGTGTAGGATAAAATCGCCACCACTGCCGGCGCAGGTTAGACTTGACAGCACGGTGAGGTTCAGCTGCGTTGGGATAGGAGAGAAAGTGGTGCTAATACAAGTGAATGGTTGCATAGACGACTTGCTGAGGCGGAGTGGGAGGGTAGAAAGAGGGATGAAGGAGGGGTTGGTGTTGGTCTACGACTGTGCCGCCGGCGAATGGAGCCGTGTTGCCGATCTGCCGGAGGTCATTCGCCGAGCCGCCTGCGTTTGTGTTGAGTGCTAACTTGCGCCATGTGATCTTGTATCATTGAAGGTGGTACTTGTAATTCATAACATTGATAACATATCTCTCTATTCTTTCTTCCCGGTTGGTAAAAGAAAAAACTTTTGGTAATCACTATCTTCAACAAGTTGCATGTTATTTTCAAATGGTGGTTAAAAGTTGCTTATAAACATCTAACTAATAATATATATACTTTTGTTGTCTATGTTTAGGTCAAATTTATGATGTTTGCTGGAAAAAGGGGGCTTAAGCTCATACTTTAGGCTCGTTTAGCACCATGTATAATTATTTAATACCACTTTAATATTTTATTTGGTTAGCAAACCTAGTATAAGTTATCCCACGATTAAAATTAGTACCGGGATAACTTATACCTTGTAGAGGGTGGGACGGGATAACTTATACCTTCTTCTTATAAATTATGCAATTGTCATTTTTAATACAACATACCAAAAAGTGGATAAAAGGCAATACCAGAATATCTAATCCCGACATAAGCCATATTCAAACCAAACGATCAATTAGTGTTTAGTTTATAGCAACTTATATACGCATATTAAAACAAATTGATTGTAATTTAGAGAGTCAATTGTTCAATATTAATGATTACAAGTCGCCATTAGAGAAACTAGAACTTAGAGCAAAAATTTCAGCCTGAGCATCATTTACGTTCCGTGTTTTGATTTAGACGGTGTTTGGATAAGTTTGTTTTTAACTAGAAGTTTGTTTTTTGATATCTTTTACTATATAGGTTATGAGGGTTTTGACGAAGATACCCAATTGTCTACTTACATATTTCTGACTTCATAGTAAAATGTCCGCATAATGTTTGTTACTTGTAACCAACACATTTAATTGTTGTTTTTATAAATCGGAGAAAATGATATTGTATAGTTACTTTTAAAATTATAGCTAAAAAATATTTTTTTTAAATTGTCGAATATAAATAGTTTCTAATGATCAAAATGGTCCTTAATGTACGGGGGTTGGACTATTTTGGTCCTTGATTAATAGAAAATAGTGCTTAATTTATGTAAAAAGTATATCCTTTTGGTCCCATACCCTAGAACTAGTGATTCCTCCTCACGAGAGTTCCCAAGCTGGGTTAGACTCATGTACTCCATTTTTAGCTGGAGTTCGGATTTTATTTTTTAAAATTTTGGATTTTGAATTTGGGACTTCGAAATTTTAAATATCCGAAAATTTAATTTTTTTTAAACTTATATTTAGCATTACCCGTTAGTATTAGCCCATTACGATATTACCCATATATATACCTAATACTAATAAATTTAAATCTCCAATAGTATCATGCCCATTAAACATTAACTTGTATATTCAATACACATAGTAAGTCCAATATGAGATTTTCTACCAAATCAAATATAATATAGGAATTTTCTTTTCTCTCATGTCTCACCTACACAGCCATACCATACGTGAGTTTGTAAACACTGAAGAGTCGAAGCCGAAGTTGACTAAAGATTGAATTTTGACGTCACTTTTCTCAATTAATCTTTTAGTTTATAATATATAATTTGAATCAGTGTTATGTATTGCATATTTGAAACTTTTTTTCTTCAAGATACATTATATAGAGTCGAGAAGATATCAATAATTAAAACATCTTTTGATTACCATCGTTTTACTTCATTTAAATAATTTTTTTTACGTCGAGCCTCAACTTATAGGCTTAAAAGTCAGAACCAAAAATCCTAAAAATCCAATGCAATTAATTCGAAACCGAACTTAAATAATTCGATCCAATGCGAAATTATTTGGATTAAATTTGAATTATAATTTCTTCAATCCGAAAACCAAAAATTCAAATCGCAATTTCATATTCAATCGGCGTTAGTGCCCAATTTTGATACCGGTATCATAAACCCAAATCCCACCTGAAATTTTTCCAAAGGATAAACATCTCATCTTGATCCTTTTGTCCTTTTCTGAAATTGAAGGTTCCTAGTTCCCAATTTTTTCAAGTGAAATTAACGTCATATAAGATGTTATAAATCTAATATACGATAAACACATTTGATAAAATAATCAAACACTTATGATACTTGCAAAAGCACAATAGAACAAGCAAATAAGAATAGGCTTGCACGACTTAATATCACAATCAAAATAAAATGTATGTATTATGTAAGTTAATTGATTATTTCTTACATCACCAAAATATTATGTTCAGATTTTCATCAAACAGCTTTATCAATTATCAAACATAAAAGCATATTAATTATTTATCCGTAAAACGGTACAATTGAATTTATACGTGATTTCTAGACAAATATAATTTGATCCTGAAATAATGTAATAATTGAAAAAATATACAATACTTAGTCTTAGAATGTAAATGAAATAACAGAGATGATAATTCCATGAACACGTTTTTTGGGCACAACAATGATGAGATCAAAAAGCAAGAAAGTAAGATTGTATTAAGTTTTGTATAGAATGTAGTATAAGTAGGCGTTTGGACATGCATTCCCAAAAAAAAATTGGAATTTGGAATTTCACTAAAATTTTAATTGAAGATGAAGTTGTGTTTGGTTATAATTTTTGCAACATATTTGGATGTTATTTTTTTCTTCAAAATATGAAACATGAGTTATATCTCACAACTTGTAAAAAATTTCAAAATCACCCCAATTTAATTATCCTACTTGAAATAAACAATTTAAACGGGTTATGTTTAACATTGTTAATCTCAGTCGGTTGTTGGTCGGGGTCACCAACAACTATATCATCATGTTCATACACTGTAAATATTCCATCACTGCTTTAGTGTTCACGTTAAAAAATTATGCAACACACCACAAGCAATCACAATCCAGACTTTGGTGAGAAAGAAGACCCGCGCGTTTTGTGTTTCTGTGAGTAGTTGTAGGTTAATAACTGTTGGGGTCACTTTATAAATTTTAAAAGTATACGGTAAAGTTGTAAAACTAAAAACTAGCAAATTCTCATTTTCAAGTGAAACTGGAAATTTTGGTAAGAATGGGATAACCAAACATTGTTTTAATTTTTTTTTTTTAAAAAAAAGTAAAATTTTTGTATGTCCAAACGGGCTCTAAGTTTTGCCAGAAAATTTGTATCATTTACAATGATAACTGAGTTCACTATTTATAACTACGTTAAGGGAAGTAGTTTCTAGGATCGTGTCCTCCTTTAATGTCAATTATTAAGGTCATTGATGAAGATGTAGCGGTGAACATAAATGTCAAATTCTCTGTAACAGACATGCTACCGGGCGTAAAGCATTTAATACATCTTTATAAACGTTATCCTTTTCGGTAACATACAAAATGACTGTGTTCGATCTTCGGCCATCCCCGTCTCGAGTTCTACGTGTCCCCCTTTAAACGATCACATATCATACATATCATATTTCAGCCTATACATTAAGATAGCTCCAATAACAAAATTAAATAATCTAAACCGTAATTCCCATAAAACATACTTCACTATGGTATATATTATAAATCGAAACAAACCAAAAATTTGAAAAAACTTTGATTGTGTACTTCATCAATCCCTTTTATGTTAAAATGACCAAAAACTCCTTAAACCTCAAACGCCATCGCCCCTCTGAAGTGAAAACCCCCACCACCTGAAAAGGCTCTTCATACATACCCATGGATTTTCAAGTGGTAGTATTAGCAGGTGGCTTCTCAAAAAGCCTTGTTCCTCTTGTTTCCAAGGTCTCCTCCTTTCCCCCCCTTTTTATCTTTAAACCCTTTCCCTTTTTTTCCTATTTTTACTTTTATGACTTCTAAAATCTGCAGGAGGTGCCCAAAGCGTTGCTTCCGGTGGCAAACCGGCCGGTTCTGTCTTACGTGCTGGAGCATTTTGAGCAAAACAATCTCAAGGATTTTATTGTTGTGAGTTCATTGTGTTTTGAGCACTGAACTATTTCTTATGGAAATTAGGGCTATTTAATTGAATAGTGTGGTTGATTGTGGTATTTTTATCAGGTTGTTGAAGGGGAAAGTGCTGCTCTTCTTGTTGGGGGTTGGATTTCAAATGCTTATGTTGATCGCCTACATGTTGAGGTAATTCTTGGATCACTTTATGTGGCAGTGTTTCAGCGGATATGGGATTTAATAACTTTTGAATCTTGTGGTCTAAAACAAGCTCTAGATATTTATAGGGTTATAAATCATCTCAGCAACGGTAAAATGAGAAGTTTGAATTGTTTCTAAATATAAAAAGGTTTATTTTTGGGAAGCAGGGTGATATTGTGAAGAAAACTATGAGTGTTATAAGTGCGTGTTATAGTACATTGTTTCAGCTGTCAATATTATTAAACCAAGTGAAATTTGGCAATATTGATATTGCAGACATGATAGGTGATTCCCCTATCAATTTTTTGTTCTAATGTATGTAACTAAAGAGAAATAGTAATAAGATTGTTAGAATAGTGTGGATACTTTTTGTTTGATGATTCAATTTTGTTTTGGCATATAGCTCAAAGCTTATTAGTAGGTTCTTCAGTCTCCTCTCACCAGAAACATCACTTTCTCCAGCTTTTTAAGGCTTGACAACTGATGAAACAAACCTGATAAATCAGAAATATTTCCGCCCCTAGTTTCAGTCTTTCACTGTGCTTCTTTCTTGTAATTTTCATAAATTACGAATAGGACAACATGAATCATCCATGAATTATTCTATAGAAAATTAATAATTATTAATAATGATTCTAGATGAAACTTTTGTGTCATTTTTATGAGATACATACAAGGATGAGGCTGCCCATATGCTTTATGTTTTTTTTTTTTCTAGTCATAGTCTCATCGTGCATTAGGTGAGATATTAAGAATTCTTCATTTACTTCGAAACTTGTTGAAATGAAATGGGCTTGAGTAGAGCGCAACATATATAGAAGATTTGTATAGCCGACTCAAACTAATTTGTGATTGTGGCATAGTTGATGGATTAATTGATATATAGTCGTACTCTGCATTGCGCATCAAATCGTGAAGGGAAAACTGTGAAGCGCGTAACCTAAGGATTTATAGGAAAGAGATATTTTATAATTTGTGGATGGAAAGAAGGGACAAATACAACAATTTTTAAGTGGAAAAGGGTGGAGGGGCATACTCATTATCCGCCGAGTATCAAACCGTGTGCCAATTGTCCCTTGGGATTCTTTTGTTATAAAAAAGAAGACAAATATGAAGAGAAGAGGAAACAAAGTTCTTTGGTCATCTTTTGCAACCAAGGATGTGACCTATTGATCAATGAAGCGGGAGTAGAACCATGAGATCTCAGGTTCAAATCCCAGCGGAGGTTAAAAACATTAGGTGATTTTTTCCCATCCTAAGCTTTGATGGCAGAGTTACCCATACTTGTATTGGTCCGAGGTAGTAGATACCCAGTGAAGCATGCAAGGTGGTCCTGACACAACCATCATAAAGAAAAAGGTCTTTGAGCATCTTCACGCTTAACAACAGAGAGAAGGGCTTTGGTAACTGAGAAATTTCATGCTTCTAGTGGAATCCAGTTGCTTTGCAAGTCTGAAACTGCACTCCCCAGATGCAGCCTTACTATTTTTGATAGGTTATGCAGCACTACTATTGACTATAGGTAAGTAAGGAAACTAGCTTTGCGCATATCAGTTTTGTTTATTGTTGTACATAAACAAATTACAAGTCTTGATTTGGCAAGCGCTGATCATAATCCAAATAGAGATGGGCTAGAATGATTCTCCATTGACAATCTGCACGCCTCAATTTCCCAACTCAAGTCCCAAATCGAGTCCCAACTTCGAATTCCAGTTCAATCTCAAACCTTATTATGATTGGTCTTTAAGAAAATACTAATGAAGAAGAAGAGAAGAGAGGAGGGGGCAGGGGACGAGTGAGGAAACCGTGGTGAATTTGCAGAGAAAAATAAATTGTCTAACAGTGCGGGAATATGGTTAAAGGGGCAAATAAAAATGGGAGTTGGGCCATTTTGTGCTAAACTTAAGGCCGAATGGCCAAGCAGTGCCAAATTATTATTATTATTGTTATTTTTTTGTTATGAGCTTGCTCTTTATTAACGTTAATGCTCCTCAACAGTTGGACTCTAAATAAATTTATTTAATGCTCCCTGTTGACTGTTTTGAGCAGGATGAATCTAGTAGTTTTACCATTAAAAAGTTCACTTGATAAATCTAGTGCTCATCCTTATACTTATTTGGCCCATGTTAACTTAGTATGGTTGTTGCTATAAAGGGCTTATTTTGTTGTTACTTTGTCTTCAGGTTGCAGCAGTCCCTGAGGATATCGGGACAGCTGGAGCTCTTAGGGCCATTGATCACCACCTGACTGCAAAAGACATTTTGGTTGATGTTCTAATGCGAATTGCTCTCCAACATGGTCACATGCTTCAATGAGCTAATTAGTTTGATTCTTATGCAGGTTGTGAGTGGTGATCTTGTTTCTGATATTCCTCCTGGGGCAGTGGCAGCTGCTCATAGACGACATGATGCTGCAGTGACTGCTATGCTTTGTTCTACTCCTGTCAGTGGCCCATCAGAGTCAGGTTCCTCTGGCGGAAAGGACAAAGCCAAGAAACCGGCACGCCATAACATTATAGGACTGGACCCCACTAAACAGTTTCTGTTGCATATAGCTGCTGGTGAGACCCCTGCATATGCTTTTACATCCTTCATGCATCAATTGGTTCTATTCCCTTATGAGGCATCTTTGATATCCTCTAGGAGCTGAAGTTGAGAAAGATATTCGTGTCCAGAAGAGCATTCTCCGGGCGGTAGGCCAGGTAAACGATGCCAATCAGTACGAACTTCATAGCTAATGAAATCACTAAGATGGGAGTTTTTTCTGATATGTTTCTCTTCTACTTATGCACCTTTCCTCTTGTCTGATTCCTGTTACTTTTTTTCTGATATGTTTCTCGTCTACTCATGCACCTTTTCTCTTGTCCGGTTCCTGTTACTTGAGAAATTAATGGGAAAAGAGAGGGGAAATAAGTGAAGGACTGGTAGATTTGCTTGAAGATGTAGTATTCTTCTCCTCCTCCTCCCAATCTACGATTCAGCTTGGCTATGGCTTGCTATTATTTTGGAACTTTTCCTTCTTCATATGATCTATCTCTTTCATTTCTTCTATATCCAATACACGAGTTTTTATGTTTTTCATGATCACATGTATATCTATTATTTTTTTTTTGGGTAAATAAAAGAAATTTTGTTACCAATGACATTCTGTACATATACAAACACAAAAAACTGCATACTGTTCCATCCAAAATGCAGAAAACAGCTACTCAACTAAAACATCAAAGAACTCCACAAACAACTATTCTCTAATGCAATACTATCGAGGATAGAAATTAAGTTGTCTTAAGTACTGTAGTCAGCCTACTCTTCATTGGTGCTCTATAAAACACTTTTTGAATAATCTTCCTGATAATGGTCTCTGGTTCAGTTTGCTTCCCCTTAAAAACTCTTTGGTTCCTCTCTATCCAAATATTATAAACACAGTCTGCCATGTATATGTATTATTGAATTTTGCTTATTAACCAACGTGAGATACTGGACTTACTGCTCTCTGCAAGAACCTTTTCTGTTGTTTCTTTTTCCCTTTTTTCTCTTTTCACATGAAATATGATATTAGACCATTAGAAAAGAAGTGAATGCGTGCAGATACATCCAAATATACAAGCTTCTCCCTAATTTTCGGTGGAGTTTCCCTTCTCCATCTTATCATTTTTCTTTAATCTGCAGATGGAGATTCGTGCTGATCTAATGGATGCTCATATGTATGCCTTCAAGAGGTTCGAGGTGTTTCTATCTGATTTCAAGTAGTTTTAGTTGATGTTGTTATCCATTATGCTTGGATATTCTCTAAGATGGTTTTTTTTGGGTATGTTCGAAAATGGTCGTCATTTCCATGTTTTCTCCTGTAGAACTGTTTTGCAAGAGGTTCTGAATAAGAAAGAAACTTTTCTGAGCTTGAGGCGCGACGTGTTGCCTTATCTCGTGAGGAGTCAGCTAGTAAGTCTTATAACACATGATATTTTTCTGCCACATGTTAACTTTGTTTACTTCCCATCTAAGATTCTCCATAAGTTGATGGTGTTGAATTATGTTAGAGATCCGAGTTATCACAAAATGGAGTGCTAGCAGAAGAAAATGGGCATCATAAGGATTTTTCTGAGAGTAGTACAGTTATGCTGTCACAACTACTGACCAATGCATCTACACAAAGTTTTCATGAACTATACGCTTTGGGTTCTGATGGTTCTGCTCCGTCTCCAAGAAAGACTCACAAGTGCTGTGTATATATTGCCAGCAAGAGCAATTATTGTGTGCGCTTAAACTCCATTCAAGCCTTCAGTGACATAAATCGAGATGTGAGATTTACTGTTTAATCTTGTATTTTTGCTTATCTCTAAAGTAGATGTGTTTGCTTATCTGCTAATGAGCTAGTTTACTTTCTCTATGATTTAGGTCATAGGTGATGCAAGTCACCTGTCAGACTATTCTTTCTCTCCTCAGAACAACATCATTCATCCTACAGCCGTGCTTGGTTCCAAAACAACAGTGAGTTGCAACTTACAGTTATATATGCAGAATATTATGTTGTTGCACATGTTGTGTCATCTTCATTTATTAATTTATCCATTTTTTTGGTTAGTGCCGAAGAAAGAAGTTCATATTGCATCATACCTTTCCTTTTGGTTTTAATTTGTCTTGTTGGAGTTTGTTTTTATGGGAATATAAGAAATTTATATATGATTAACTTGCTCTAAGTCAGTGCTACTAAAAACACAGCTACAAATATGCAAATTTTTGGATCTTGGTTTACATGACTGATGTATCAATCTGGTTTAGGTTGGACCACATTGTATGCTAGGAGAAGGTTCACAAATGGGTGACAAGTGCAGTGTGAAAAAGTCTGTTATTGGCCGACATTGTCGGATTGGCTCAAATGTGAAGGTATGATTCATTCTTTACCTTCGATAAAAAGGAAAACAGTTATTTCTTTGCAACTTTCTGTCACACAAGGATGCAACCTCAGAAAACGCAGCTGCCACATACGTTGCCTAGCTGGTTATTAAGTTGCTTCCGTCTGGCTTGTCTTTGCAGGTTGTCAACTCAGTCATAATGGACCATGTCACCATTGGAGATGGTTGTTCGATCCAAGGTTCTGTTATTTGCAGTAATGTACAGCTCCAAGAACGTGCTGTACTGAAAGATTGCCAGGTATCGTGCTTTTCCTCTTTCACTTACTTCTATTTTCTAGAACAATAATACTAATAATTTGTTATTATGATTATTATTGTTGTTGAGATTATTAAAATTTTGTTGTTTCGTGCGAGCTTAGCGGGTAGGGAATGGGTTAATGTTTATATTTGTTTTTAAGCTTGAGTACTTTATTTTGCATGTTCGACACAGGTTGGAGCAGGTTATGTGGTCTCAGCAGGCAGTGAACATAAAGGAGAATCCTTGGCGAAGAAAGAGAAACAATAATTAGTTATATTGGTCACTTACAGCGTGATCAACGCGACACTTGTTTCTGTAGGATTTTTGTTGCTTTGGCTTATCAATGATATGCTCATCCAATGACCAATAGAGCAAAGTCAATTTTGTTTGGTCTTTTTGTTTTGACTGAAGATTGTTTCCATATTGAGTTTTGTTGTTAGGGTAATTTTTTTTGTTGTTGTTAGGGTGAATCTGTTGTAGAGTTTACGTGTTTGAAAATCAAACAGCAGAACTCGACAATGCTCCATTTGATATGAAAAAGTGACTTCTCTCTCTCTTTGCTTTTGAAGTAACCTCGAAATTGCTATTCTCTTCTCTCGTTGATTAATAAATCGTTAACATGCTTTATTTTGGAGTACTACTATATGAATATTTCATAAAAAGAATGAGAGAGTGGGACATTCAGACCACAAGAGCCAACGCCAAAACAAACTTAGATTTAAGTTGTCTGCATTTCTAGTGTGACATTTTAATATTTCTTAGTGAATGGTGATTGTATATATATACTCAGGACAGTTTAACTTATCAGTACAATATCTTAAACGTCCTATTTGTCTAACAATATCGATCAACAGGTGAAGAGGGGGATATGTCTTTCCACTATAGTTTGTCTTGTACGTTGTTGACGGAGATTTTAGAGTAATATCAAATTTTTGAATTGACTTAATGCTTGCTACACAGAATTTAGTTAAAATGCTTTTCCTCATCTGTAGTTATCAAATTCTTTGCTTTAAAGGCTCAACAAATTGGCTACAACGTTACAACGTGAGCATGTATCAACATTCTAAAGAGAGCCTCTAGTGTACAAGTACAACCAAGAAAACAAAGTAAACTGAGCCTCAAGTAGGCATATGGTTTTCTATATGATGTAAATTTAAGGAAGGGAGAATAATGATCCTTCTCCAGTCTCCACTATCTATATGTAGATGATGAGGGTAGAATCAACAAATTGTGTCATAGCTTTGCAAATTCAATAGCCTGCTTGCCCTCATGACCTTTACTGAAGAAATAATCTGAATAAATCACTTGCTTATAAAACGGATTCTCTCCATTTTCTAGCACTTGTGGCAAAGGACCAAAAACTGCATCAGGCGCTGGATTCACAAATATCGGTACTGATACTCTGTTTCTATTGGCATTTACTATAACGCGATGCTCTACGCTCTTGTACCTATCGTTGCTCATGATCTGAAGGACATCCCCTATATTGATAACAAGTGCCCCTTTGACCGGAGGCATATGAATCCAGTCATCACGTTTTGGCTCTCGTACATAAAGGCCACCAACATCGTCTTGTAGGAGCATAGTGATTGAAGAAACATCAGCATGACGGCCGGCGAGCTCAGGGTTCGGGGACTTGGGGTAGTGAATGAGGTTAACAATCAGACAACAGATTTCAGTGCTTCATCTATCTGTTTCACATTTAGTCCCTTGAGCAGCACCTCTAGGAGCTTTACTATAACAGGTTTAGCCCACTTCATGTACTCCAGAACCTGATCTCTGTAGAAGTAAAATGATATTAGCACAAAATATGGTCTAGACGGATAATGATATTGAATAGCAAAGGAGCTCAACAACTAAGAGCGGTCGCAGTCCCGTTTGAGGGAATGGTCTGGAAGGCTAGTGGTCATATTAGCCATCGAAAGGGAAATGCCTGGAGCTGCTTCAACATTGCCTTTCATAAGACCTGGCTATGTGGAGTAGACCTCACTTGCTCTTTGGCTCCGGCCTTTGGGCCCCTATTGGAAAGGGACCTTGGTTTATTTTATTATAAAAGAAACACCAGGAGTTACGTCATATTCCCGAGGAGATGTTTGATCTTCCTAGTCTAGGGGCTTCTTGTAAGGACTAGATACAGCCACTATATGGACTAGAATTTGCAAGAGAAAATTAAATGCATATTTTGTTTATGCTTGGTACTAGATCAGAAAATACAACTTGATAATACTCTCTCTCGCCATGTGATAATAGTTCTCTCAACATTTTAAACAGACAATACTACTTAGATATTGGATAAGTATTTCTGAAGGCTAAGCCACAATAGAACTTGCAGCTTTTGCTAGATTTACCAGAGTGCTTTGCTAGGATCTAATGGCTTACTATCAATTACATACGATAAGTTATCTAGCAATGACATTAGTGCATTTTGTTAGAATTCTTATGCCTTCAAAGAGCTCTTTATTAGTAGAAGTTCTCAAACAGCATCACTTGGAAATTTGGCATTAACCAAGTTGAAAAGCTAGCAGCTTCTTGTTAGTCTGCAAATGCTAAAGGTCCTGTAAAAAAACACATTCTCCCCTTTTCAGCTTTTCCAGTCATGACACAGAACTGATAAATGATCTGCACAAAAATTAATGTGTTCTTCAAATTATAGTCTAGAGTCTAGACACTGTGTTTTGTCATACATCATTAATTCATAACTCTCATAATATAGAGTAAGATCTGTAGATAATAGTAAAAAATTGTTTAAAATATTTCTCCATTGATGCCAAGTGAAGAAAAAGTATACAGGTACTAGCATTTCCTTATTATTCTTTTTTATCATTACAGTAGTTGTTTATAATATAGCAAGATGCAAAATTCCGTATATCATAGTAAATTTACTCTTTGCATACGAGAAAGAGCATTCCAATTGAGTTTCAGACAATTAGGTTCATTCCAACTCTTTCTACTATAATTGCAATATTTCTATCTTTTAAAATAAGTTTGCATTCAAGGTGTCTGCTCGTGGTCAATAAACCAGGTGCAAAATTGGAGACGAGGGTTCAAAACTTCAAATCCCCGCAAGGATAAAAAATACTAGGGTGATTTCTTCTCATCTGCTAACCCTTGGTCGATAGAGTTATCTAGTACATGTGTTAGGTACAGAATAGTCGAGGTGCACGTAAATTGATAGAGCAGACCACGTGAAATGGTGGAGATGCACGCAAGCCGACCCAAGAATTTAGTCTAATAGGATGAGTTTTAACCAGAAACATCAATCTAAAAATGAGAGTTTGGGAATTAAACTGCTCCAAAAACATCAGTTAAACAAGTACAAATCAGCTAGCTTATCCCGCAGAAAGAAAACCAGAAATAAGAACTAACAAATCCAGTAATCGACAGATTTAAACTTTAAACAGGCATTGTTAATTGTTCTCTCTTACTTGGAAACATCAGGCCATAACTTACTGCTGCTTTCATCCTCAGAATCATAGATATGAAAAAGGTAATCTTTCCACTCCAAAACCTTCTCAGCCATAGGACTAAAGCTGGTCTTCAACTGCACAGTATGAGTTGGTGAATTCTTTTTCAAATACTTCCTCCTTTCCTCAACAGGCAACTCAAAGAACTTATGTCCAGCTTCTAATACATTCTCAAGAACTTCAACTGGGATCCCATGATTCATAATCTAAAAGAAACCCCATTTCTCTGCTGCATCACATATTGATTCTGCAACTTTTGGATCATCACAATTTGAGAGATCAATAATGGGTATGGACTCTGAGGAGACTATTTGGGTAAAATCTAGTCTTTCCTCTTGGGGTTGAATGAATTTTTCAGGTACGTTCTTGAGACCAATTTGGGAAAGACCCTTTACTCCATTGCCTTGGTTTACTAGAAAATCAATGAGATCTGATGCTTTAGAAACTTCTGCATTTGACATTGTTTGGGAAAAAAACACTTTGATATGCTGATTGCAAAAAGCTCAGGGCTCACGAGGAACAAAAAGGAGGGGAAAGTGAGAAAATGGTTATTTGGTTTATGGACAGGTAATCTATGCTCAGCCATGGTTCACAAATCCTCTATGCATGGGTCGGGAACAAGTGGCGGATCCAGTATCTTGTGCAAACGGGTTCAATTTTAAAAATATATAACTTTAGTCGTAAAATAGTAGTTGTTAAGTGGGTTCAAATAAAATATTTATAAAATTTACACAGCTTTAATCCTAATTTATACATATACACAGTATTATTTTTTGGTGAAGAATTGAACCCGCTAACCACTACGTGCGTTCGCCACTGATGAGAATGACTAACCTTATCTTATATTTCTGCAGGTTTCAAGAAATCTGTGACCTTAGGGTCACACTTCCCTTCATGTTATAATCTACCCCACTTAAAAGTTTGTGTGTGTTTGATTTGTTATGATTTGGTGTTATATTTACAAAAAAAATACATAAGTAAATATTTTATTTTTGGGGGTCCTATTATCCCTGAATATTTTAAATTGAAATTAGTATTACCCTGAAGTACTATTATCACATATGTGTTTAGTGGTGAAATACACGCGCATGGCACATGTATTTCCATTAAAATCATTTTTTCCCCATCAACTTCTTTATTTTTTTAAATTCTTTTCCCTTTTCACACACCCCGCCTTCTTTCATCCCCCAACCCATAAGTGAAGCAGTCAAATTTTTCGGTTAAAGAAGCAGATCGAAAAACGGTGAGTTCCTAGAAAACTTTCTGGGAATCAACAATTAACAATCAAATTCTTCTTCCTTCTTCTCTCTTTTTCATAAATTTGATTATCCCCCACTTCACTACCTGAAGCAGTGAAAGGCCGAAGGCCCCATCGGAAAATGGTGAGCTCCTAGAAAACTTTCTGGCGATCAACAATTAACAACCAAATTCTTCTTCCTCGTTTATGTAAATTTGATTAATTAAAAAAATATGACTCCACTAGAGATGGCAATGGGGCAGGGCGGGTGCGGGGAGAGGCAGGTTTACTCTTATGCGGGTGCGGGACAGGTTTAATGCGGGGCAACTTTGAATTTTAGTTTTTTTGAAACAAAGCAATCATTTCAACTACAATTCACATTCTTCTTCACTAGCACGAATACTATTTGATTTATACTTAACCAATTTGCATAAGTCTCACCAAAATGATATTACATAAGTCAAGATATCGTATACGATAGGAAATGATAGTAACCCATCTATTTTGGAATATTAGCGTAATACTCTCTCAGTTTTATGTTTATGTGATTCTACTAAACTCTCCATTTTATAAAATAATAAAATGTCAAATTATTTTGTTTTAGAAAAAAATTAAAGAAAAAAGAAAAAAAATTAAGTGGGGCGGGGCGGGTTGAAATTTTTGTGAGTTTTTCCCCCCCGCCCCGCCCCATTGCCATCTCTAGACTCCCCTCCCCCACCTTACTACCTGAAGCAGTGAAAGGCCAAAGGCCACGATCGAAAAACGATGAGCATGGTGAGAATATTTTTTACAACCGACAATCAAAACCCTTCTTCTTTTTTAGCCTTTTCTTGTACACTTGATTAAATAAAACCTGTATTAAAAATTTTGCTTCAACATATAAAACTTCTTCGATAAATGACGACATCACGGATCCGTTATGTGGGTGGTCAAATGCCTAAGAAAATTTTTATGGGCTTTTTCTAGGTTTAATCGAAAGTTGATCTTGGCACTAGATCTTTTCATTCCTTTCAGTTAGAAGCAATTGCTATTGAAAGTAAGTGATTAGCGAAGAGATTAGAAGTAGCAGTAATCCTCCGTAAAAGTGTAGTAAAATATGGAGAGGAAAGAATAAACTTGCAACTCGATCTCGCTGGAAAATATGGAGAATGCTAGAGCTAATTTCCGGTCAAGTCTATAACTAACGTAACTAGAGGAAAGAAAAGGAAAAGAAAAACAAGAGAAAAGAAAAAAAAAATCGGAAAATAGTATTTTATAAAAATATTAAAAAAAGTAGAATTTCAACATTCTCTCTTTCTTACTCTCACAAAGAGGGTGACGCTAAAGGTATACTAATTCCATTTGAAAAAAGCTCAGTGGGGTAATAGGGCCCCCGCAAGGATGAATTGTGTAGTTAAAAATCCGGCTATAAGTCAGGGGTAGTTATGCATTTTCCCGAAAACAAAGAAAATTTGGTTTGAGCTAATATTTTTAAAAAAAGAAAAAAAAAATTAAAATATTTTCGAATAGAATTGACAATATATATTACACTACCATTTTTAACTCAAACATAAATATATTGTGTCTATATATATATATATATAAGTTTTGATTGAATACCGTGGCTTTTTCTTCATACTCGATTCAAATTGATGATTCTTTGAACTTGCTTTATTGCTGATTGACATGTTTATCTCCACAATACATATGCTTAAAGTGAAGGGTATATGTGAATTCAAGAGGAATTTGTCTGTGAAAATACTGCAGAGATCCACATAAACCTAATTAAATTCAAACTGATGAGGTAGTACTCGAATTCAATTTGTATTTTTTGTAAGCATATCAATATGTTGGTAAAAATACATGCAGCTCTCTTCTCTTGACTGATGCAAACAAACTGGTAATTAACATGATCAAAGTTTAGCAAAATCAAGTGATGCTTTCCCCGAAGGACGCTTACTGAAAAAATAATCCCAATAGTCAGAAAACAGAAGTTGTTTATAGACTGGTTTCTCTCCATTTTCCACAACTTGTGGGAAAGGACCAATGACTGTATCAAGCCTAGGATTCACAAACAACGGTATAGATATTCTAGCCTTGCTCGAATCGACAGCTGCACAATGCTCGACACTCTTGTATCGATCGTTGCTCATAATTTGCAGCGAGTCGCCAATATTAACAGCTAAGGCTCCTTTAACTGGAGTTACATGGATCCAGTTATTGTCTTTGGTTCCTCGAACGAAAAGGCCTCCCGTGTCATCCTGAAGGAGGATCGTAATGCACGAAACGTCGCAGTGTCTGCGACAACCGATTGTCAGGCTTGGATTTGGGCAAGGTGGATAGTAGTTTATGTTGATAGCCATAGTGCCCATCAACAGAGGTTCTAAAGTTTCATCAATATTTTCATTGACATTAAGGCCTTTTAGTAGAATCTCCAGCAACTTTTTAGCAAGTGGTATAGCCCACTTTTGATACTCCAAGACCTGGTTCCTGCACGGAGGAAAGTAAAATCAAGAGTCACAAATGTGATACTTCATTCTTTATTTTATATGGCGGTGTTTGATTGAACACGTCGTTTACAAAAGAAATATTTTTGATACACAACGAAGTACTACTATATATTTGAACTTGTGATTTTAAATAAGCCATGACATATCTTGGCTATAAGAACATGCTGCTAAGGGTAAAATAAGAGATATAAACTTAAAGCGCTCCCAAATATAAAAAGATGTCATTCTTTTCTGAACAACATAAAATAAAATAATAGTAATCATATAAAATCTTTACGCAAATAATTGGATACACATATGATACATAAATTATACATATATTATGCGTCCACCGGCTATTTTTAATTTAAATTGTTGGGGGCGGCTTTTGGGTTAATTCTTCTAAAATTAAACATAGGAGTATGTACTAGCTGCATGAATAAGTGTTTTTTTCTTTCTTTTTGGACCAAATATGAGTCAAACTTTTGTGATTATCATTTTAGTTTTTAATGTCTAGCACTAGCATTAGGAATGTTTGTTGATTGTCAAGAGGGTTTGCATCCAGGAAAAAGAAAGGAATAATTGAAGCTCGAAGTTTACCCAACTCAGATTCTCAACATCAACAATAAATTTAAATTTATGATGGCAAGTGAGTTATTATTTTATCAATTACAGTAATATTTATTAGTATTGAAATTTATTTGTAATTAATACTCTAAACAATTTATATAAATGTACATTTTTATCCATCAATATATTTCTCGGCTCTCTAGCTACACAAGGGAAAAGATTTCTAGCTACCTAGGCTGTTATGAGTTGCTATGAGTTCGGTCGAATTCAGTAATTTCAGTTCAAACTTCATATTTATATTAAGAAAATTATTAAGCATGTACAAAAATAATATTTAGACCCAATCACTAATATCTAATGATGTTGCTATCCTAGAATTTAAAATCAATAAAATTCAAATCCAGACTTAGCATATGCTCATGATGTGTGTCAACCGAATATTTAGAGATTTCACCTTCTGATTTTGTTCTGGCGCATAAAAAATTTAAGACCAAAATTATCAGGACTCAAGCCCCTTATCTGGTTGGCCCAACAGATCTTACAGATTTGTTCTTGGGCTACGTCATTATTGAGTCTAAAAACACGTGTAAATCTTCCTTTTCTATTTCTTTTTCAGAAGCTTGCGAGCCTAAAGACTTGCCGGTCCTATTCGACCCACCATCGTCAACCCGTCCTCTATCATGGGAGTCACAAAAACCTTAAGAAATTCTTTTTATCTTTACATTAGTTATACTAAATAAAACCTTAAGCAATTCTTTTTATGTAGGTGGAGTAAGAATGTGTAACAAATAAGATAGAAAACAAAGTGAGAACATAAAAATCGATAATTCACTAAATTCAAGTTAAAATAATTGAAACCATGTTTGAGGAGCAAATTACCTGGTTTGAGGAGGCCAAAGATTGCTATCATCCCCAGGATTACAACCATGTTTTATACTATCCCTCCATTCCAAAACCTTATCATCTTTCTCACCTATTGCACTCCAAAACAAAAGCACAGATTCATCAGGTCCAGCATTTTCCTTATAGTACTTGATTTTTTCTTCAGCTGGTAACTCAAAGAACCTGTGACCTGCTTCCTTCAAATTTTCAAGAACTTCAATAGGAATCCCATGATTGATTATTTGGAAGAAACCCCATTTGCTGGCTGCTTCTTGAATTGATTTTGAAACATTTACATCATCCCAATTTGACAGATCAATGGTTGGGATTGATTCTTGATTGTCAATTTGTAATTGGTTTTTGTCTAGTCTTTGATCTTCTGGCTGAATGCATTGTTTTGGGACATTTTCAAGGCCTGTGTCTGCTAGGCCTTTTATTCCATTTGCTTTCTTGATCACAAAATCAAATATGTCAGCTGCTTCAATTTTTGTACAACTCATTTTGATCTAATTTACTATGGGAGAGAAGAGATGAGGTGCTGTCTTTTATATTGGATAGCAATATTTGGAAATTGGTGTGGCGGCTTCCTTTTTTTTTTGGTTGGTAATTGATGTGGTGGTCTTCTTAATGTATGAATTTGTGGTGATATAAGTCGCGGTTTGTTTGAATAGCCTCCACAATTTTTCTTGTCAGTATGATGGATAGTGTGTTAATGGCAAAATTTTTTTCTTTTTTTTTTTGAAGTGTAAAAAATGCTCTTGAACTATTGAAAAAGGTTTTAAAATATTTTTCATTTATTTATGGGCCTAAAAAATATTTCTCCATCCATCTTTTTGGTTCACTCATGCCCTTTAACTCTTAGGTTAATACTAAATTTAAAAAATAATTATTTAAATTTCACGTGACAACTTCTTACTGGTCGAAATTAATACGTCTAACCTATTAGAAAGACTCATCCATATCCACCCGTTTTTCGGACTAACCTGACCTGAATAAAAAGTTGAATTAAAAAAATACAACCTACTTCCATCTAATCTATGAATTTATATATGTTCATTTTCTTGATTAATCTCATGTATAGCATTATCATCGAATAAAAGTTCACGTTGTGTCTATCATGTAGATTGATTTGGATGACGTAACAAGAAAAAAAATAATATAGTAAATTTGCGTCTATATGTTCGCTGCAACTTCTATGGAGCTTTTGTTCCATGGAGTTTAATAGAAGTGGGCCTCTTCTTTTAATACATCTAACCTATTAGAAAGATTCACCCATATCTACCCGTTATTCGGATTAACCCGCACCAAACACTAACCTACCCCGAATAAAAAGTTCAATTAAAAAAAGACGCCCTACTTCCATCTAACCTATGGATTTATATGTGTTCATTTTCTTGATTCATCTCATATATAACATTATCATCGAATAAAGGTTCACATTGTGCCTACCATGTAAAATGAACTGGATGCCATAACAAGGAAAAAAAAAATCACGCAGTAAATTTGCGTCTATATGTTCGCTGCAACTTCCATGGAGCTTTTGTTCCATGGAGTTTGATAGAAATGGGCCTCTTCTTTTTAGTTGACTTTTTTGTTCGGGTCGGGTTAGTGTTTGAAGCGAGTTAGTACGGAAACATGTAGATTTGGGTGAGTCTTTCTAATGGTTTAAATGCTTTAATTTTGGCCAATAAAAAGTTGTCACGTGGAATTTAAATAATTATTATTTTTAATTCAGCATTGACCTAATGGTCAAAGGGCATAAGTGAATTGAAAAGGTAGATGGAGAGGTATTTTTAGCCCAATAGGTGGATGAAGGGTATTTTAAAACCTTTTCCAATAGTTTAGAGGCATTTTTAGCCCTTTTTTCGTTTTATTAAATAAAAAAATTCAAAAAAAAAATTCTTTTTCATGGTTGAAGTATTTGGTCAAATTTTTAGAAAAAGTACTTTCGAGTAGAAGCAGAAGCAGAGAAAAATATTTTCTTCCCAGAAGCACTTTCTGAAAATAATTTTGAGAAAAATACACGTAGAAACTATTTTAAAAAGCTTGGCAAAACACTAATTGATATTCTAAAGTATTTTTTAAATTAATTAGTCAAACACAAACTAGATTTCACCTACTTCTGAGAAAAGCACCTTTTTTTAAAACAAATTCTCAATAAGCTGATTTTAGAAGTTTCACTAAACATGCTAGAAATTTAGGTAACATTAATAAAGTGACATTTAGAAAAGAAAGGAAAAAAGTACTCTAACAACAGTAGTGATAATTTAAAAAGAGCAACTTTGCTGCCATAAATATTTCACACGCAACGACAAACCCTTCCCTCCCGATCAATCTGTAAGAATTTAATTAGGTTGATTGCGGAACTCAACCAGTCATTGTTGAACCAACTTGGGCGAATGTTCAAGTCGAGCATCGGATCACCTTGGAAATATTTCGACGTTTATTATGGAAGGTTGGCATTTTAAAGGTTTAAGAATTTTATAAGTTTGGTTTGAAGTGAATTTTGATGTTATCTATGTCCGTTTGGGGTTCCGAGCCTTGGAATAGCTTCGTTATATCATTTACGACTCGTGTGCGAAATTTGAAGTCATTCCGGATTGATTTGATACGTTTCGGCACAAGATATAGAATTTGGGAATTTGAAAATTTATAAGTTTGATTTGAGTGGTGATTCTTGATTTTGATGCTGTTTAACGTGGTTTAAGGCTTCGACTAAGTTCATATTGTATTTTGGGACGTGTTGATATATTTGGTTAGGGTCCTGAGGGCCTCAGGTGAATTTTGGATGGTTAACAGATCGATTTTTGGACTTAAGGAAAAGCTGGAATTATTTCTGCTGCTGGTGCGATTGCTTCTGCGGAAGCCTGGTCGCAGAAGCGACTGTCACACCTACTTTTTTCCACGCAACCTTATTACTAGGTTGAGTTAGAAGAGTTTTTCCAATTAAAGTGACGTTTTTAAAAGAGATTATTTATTATTTGGAGTCGCCACTTGGAATCGAGTTTTGGTGTTCCAAGTCACCTTTTATTTGAATCCTCTTTCAAAAGAAGGTTTGACTCTTAATTTCTGGTCTACGAAAATAGAAGTCTGAGTAAGGAATTCATGTTGACCGAGGGGAAGGTGTAAGGCAGCCCTCGAGTCCCGTGGTTCTAGCACGGTTGCTTTTATTGACTGATGTAAGGCTTAAATTAATTTTTAGCTATTCTTGTATCTTATTAATTAAGACTTATTTATTACCGCTTAATTAATTATTATATTTTATTAATTGTGTTCACCCAAATGCGATACGCATACAAGGTACTTCTTTGAAGTTAAATGTTAAACCAAGATACGGAATGTACACATGGTTATAGCATAATTATTTTAAATCTAAAGGCATTGAGACGCGGAATACGCACATGATCCTTTTATTATTTATGCATATCAATCCAAGGTTCGGGTATGAACACATGGGCTAATATTTAAAGTACATCTAAAATTTTTCTAGTGTTATAGAGTATGTCAATTATTTTTCAGATTTGAGACATTTATGTTTATAATTTTCTAAAGATTTATAAGTAAAATTTAAACAAAAAGAAAAAAACAAAGTAAACCAAACTAACTGGATCATTTTAAAGTTAAAAGCACATACAGAAAAATTAATCTATTAAACTAGAGGAAATTCGTCACAAATAACAAAGCTCGTAATTTGCACAAAAAAAAGAAGAAGTTCTTACACAAAAATGTACATGAATTTCTACATTGAAGAAAATCTTTTTATTTTGCCATGTAAAGTTGATAATTTTTAAAGACTGATGGAAACATCAGGACATATACTCTTTACATACATTGAAAAAAATAGAACGAAAAGGGCATGTTGTGAGTATTCTCTTTGAAAAATATTTTAACTTTTAGTAAGAAAATTAATTTATTATTCGTAAATACGGAATTATCTTGAAACGAGTCACGCATACGTGTACTCATTTTATTTAGCACGCTAAAAATCATGTCACGCATACGTGTACATAATTAATAATAATTATTTAATATCAAAATTATTTGGCCAAAATCGCACGAACGCGTACCTTAATTTATAGTTAAAAGAATTGGGTCAACCCATAAGCACCTACTTCCAACCGATTAATAGAAAGTATTAGTCACATAGAAAACAAGTGAAAAACAAATATTATCTAGTTTGCTTTTTTTTTTTTTTGAGTGGCACACTTTTTATAGTAGCAAAATTAAAGGCAAATCACGCCAAATCAGTAGTAAATACTTTAACCAACAAAATGCATATCATCTTATATCTTATTTTGACTAAACAAATACATGCAAAATAAAGGAACATAAGTAATAAGCTCAAAACTTTGAAATATTATTCAAAATTTACCTAAGAACTCCAGTGAGCACTGCTGCAAAGAGAAAACGACAATGGGGAAGGGTGGTTTCTTAAGTATCAACAGCAAAATCGAGCAAACGAACCAGAAAATTGGCCGGAACCTCAGTTGGAATCGACAGACTCGAATGAAAGATGACAGGCTAACCGTTTCCCGGCGAAGCTCGCCAGTGATAGAGGTAAGACAGAAGAAACGAGGGAGCGAGAGGGATTTGGAGCGCCGGAATTCAAGGGCGCAAGGTCAATCGCAAATAAACGACAATAAACAGTCCATATCCCACAAACAAGGATCCAAACAGTAGCTAACGGCAGCAGCGGCGTTTTTCGCCGGAGAAGATGAATAGCTTGAGCCGCTTAACGCTACTTCACGGCGTTAACACAGGAACACCGACGATGGAGGTTGAGGGAGGCAGTCTTTTCCGTTTTTGTGCAGATCTGTGCAGCCTCCTTTTTTTTCTCGTTGTTCATTCCTCTTGTTATTTTCTTTTAGACAGCAATCCCGTTTTTCTCCTTTTTTTTTTTAATGTAAAGAAAGTGAATTTATATAGTGAATTTGTGTTTTGTGAGGGAAGTGCCTGTGTGTGCTAAGTGACGTGGGGGGAGTAGGAAGTTGCAAAGGAATAAGATCTAATGGATTTGGGAATAGGAGATCATGGGGTTAGTTAGGATAGGAGGAAATAAATTTTGTTTATTTTGTTATATTTTGCTTCTTGCTCTTTTCGTTAGTTACTTTTTCTTACCTTTTTTTAATTAAATAAAAATCATGTAAAATACATGGCTCTATATATATTCATATATAAAGTAACTTAATTTTATAGGCTTAAAGAAAATTATATAAATAAGAAAATTCTATATCTACACTATGGTTACTAAAAAAAAAAATACTACTATAACTTACATTCAAATTAGAATAAACCAAGTTTATATATATATATATATATATATATATATATAAACATAGGAACAAATTTTATATTCTAAGAATGTGAATATTTTTTGTTGTTTTTAATTTTCTTAAATAAAACCTATTAAGAGTAAGATAAAAATTTAAAATATTAAGATTAGACCTAAAAGAAATATTTACACCAAATATAAAATTTGGGTGTGGTAAAAAATTACTTGTTCACAGCGACCTCGCAGAAGCCGCCAGGCATGATTGAGGCGGGGGTCGTAGAAGCGGGCTGGTGGACCGCAAAAGAGGAGTCGCACATGCGGAGGATTGATAAGTAGGAATTTTGACTGCTTATTTGCTCTCTTTTACTTACGTTTTAGCTAAAAAATGCTTAAAGGTATTCCTAAGAACTAATAAAATGTGCTTTCTTGCAGGAATATCGGGGAACGAGCCAAAGAAATGAAAAATCAACTCAAAAAGGAGTAAAATGGGACAAGGACCAAAACAAAACAAAAAGGACCAAAGTGCGGATTGCACAATACTGTGTGCAGTCGCAAACTCTGAAGAAGCATTGACAGATTTCCTTCATAAAGTGCGGACTGCACAATTATTGTGCGTCCGCAGAAGACAAGATTCAGAGAGTTAAGTTTTGGGAGCCTGAAGATGTACGGACCGCACTATTATTGTGTAGGCGCAGGTTGCCAAAGTGCGGCCGCTTACCTAAATGTGCGGTCCGCAGACAGAGCCAAGTTCCAACCCGGGATCAAGAGTGCAGCCGCACTCAGAAATGTGTGGTCCGCACAATCAGAGGAAGTGCAGCCGCACCCTAGATTTATGCGGCCGCAGAAAGCCAAAATGTCAAGACAGCCTCAAAGTGCGGACCACACATAGAATTGTGGGGCCGCACAACCTCCACATGGGTAATTTTGTCCGATAATTTTAGCTGGGTATAAATAGATCTTTTTGTTATTTTTAGGTTAAGTTTGGTGAACCTGAGAATAGATAGCCTTTTTTCTTTACTGTATGTTGTAACTTTGTACTAGTTTAACATTTAAACATCAGATTTTCTTTCTTTAATCATCTATTATGAATTTTATCCTAGTTTTTTCTTTAATTTCTTCATTTTTCATGAGTAGCTAAACCCTTAGCTAGGGTTGTGAGCCAACCCTAGTATGAGTACTTAATGGGTGATTGATTTAGGGCTTATTTATGATTGTGTTTATGATATTTAGCCTAGTTCTTGCTTGAATTTAGAATTGATGGTTGCAAACTTTGCTTCGTGCCTAATTGACTTAGTCTCTACTTGAGAAAGAGAGACTAAGTCTAGGAAAAATTGGCTAACAAGAAATTGGGGTGAACTCAAGAAATTGATAGCCCCAATTAAATGGTCGAACCTAGAGATAGTAAGACCCGACTTGAGCATTTATCACTTGTTTCGTGAAATACCCATTTGGACTTGAGAAAGCCAAATTGGGCAAAATCACTCAAACTACCGAGAGGTATAGAGTGAGTAATCGTGTGTGATTGCTATATTGTATCTCGATCAATCAAACATACCCTAAAGCTATAAATCCGTTAGGTAACCATCAAGGCGGAAGTTACAACCCTAGACATTTATAACCTGAAAAAATACAATACCAAAAATATTGTCTCTTAGCTTTACAATTACAAGCATTAGCATACAATCTAGAAGTATAAAAGAATCAACTGAATATGTGGAAGTGCAATATTGGGCTCATCATATAGATTCACTACATATATACCTATTCCCACATAAAGCTCCATGTAGAATCGACCCCGATTCGCGTTGGGTATTTATTATTCCATCAACCGCCTCACAACTCCAACTAGTGGTGTGAGTTTGGGCGATATCAATTTTTTGCGCCATTGTCGGGGAGCTAAAAAATAGATTTAGCTATATATTTAGTTTTGTGTGTGATTTTTCTTCTTTTCCTTCCGGGTTACTAATTTTGTTTGTGAATTGATTATAGATACAAAAATGGCTCTCAACAATGAGCCTCTCGAAAATTTGCCATTGGGGGGGAGGAAATGGACACTGATCAAGGTGATGAGGTGCATCCCGAACCTCAAGCAAATAGGCGAGTCCGGCCGCCTCATGACAACATTCCCGTCCCTCCCCCACCCCACCAAGAGCGGCTGCACATCGGGTGTTTCCGAATGAAGGTTATGCAAGTTCCATAGTCCCGCCCCGCATTAGGGCGACCAACTTCCAAATCATCAATGTGATGCTTACATTGCTTGAGAAATGGGGATTCTTCACCAGGGATCCGATTCAAAATGCTTACAAGCATCTTAAAAGGGTTTGTGGATACTTGTTGGGGGAGAAAACAAACCAATGTTTCCGAGGATGTGCAATGATTGAGGCTGTTTCCTTTCTCTCTACGGGGAAAGGCATTGGACTAGTTATAAAGACTGCCCAATTAATCCATCCATACATGGGATGAGTTGGCGAAAAAATTCATTGCCAAGTTCTTTTCTCCAGGGTATATGGCTACACTTCGGGATGAGATTCTAGCGTTCAAGCAAGAACCCAATGAGACTTTGCACGAGATTTGGGAGAGATATCGTACCATGGTTAAAGAGTGTTCGAATAATGATATGATTGCGGCCATGATCCAACAAACCTTCTACAGGGGTATCAACACGACAAATCAATGCGTGGTCAACCAACTTTCCGGTGGGAATTTTATGACAACGCCTTACGTCGAAGCTTGTGAAATTTTGGATAAAATGGCGGATACCTCATCGGTATGGAAAAGTGGAGCTAATGTTCCTCAAGGTGATCCAAATGTCATTCACCTACACAAGGAATTGCATGATCATAGGCAAGAAATTGCCGAGTTGACGACCATAATGAATCAATTGGCCAAAGCTCAACTTCAACAAGTTCAAGGGCCGAAGCAAGTGAATGCGATGGAAGGGTCAATATGATGGTGAACAAAAGAAGGCAAAAAGGTCAACAAGTACAAACCTGTGTGGAGCAATTTGTGCAAGATGATAGTGGGTTTGACCAAGGTGATTAGTACAATGATCAAGAAGAAGAAGTGCAATATGTCAACAATTATCAAGGCCAAATAAATAATGCTCAAGGCCAAAATCAACAACAATGACGATCACAAGGAAATCAAGGAAATTGGAACAATCAAAGCCACCAATGCAATTAGAGTGGTGGTAACAACAGCCAAGGTAATTGGAGCAATAACAATAATCAAGGCAATTGGAGTAATCAAGGAAACCAAGGAAATTGGGGAGGCAAAAACCAAGGCAATTGGGCAGGCAACAACCAAGGGGGTTGGAATAATAATAACTAAGGGAATCGGGGGTCGAAATTTCAAAGGCCCCTGATGTATCAACAACCAAGAAACTTGCATCCTTATCTGTCTCAAGGTTCTAGTTCTTCCAACAATGAGATGGGATGGATTGAAAATATGTTCAAACAAATGATGGAGAAAAATGCCGACTCCGAGGCTCAATTAGCCTCCCACAACACTTCAATCCGCAATTTGGAAGTTCAATTGGGGAAAATCTCGCAAGCTTTGAACACTCATCCTAAGTGGGAACTACCTAGTGATACAGTGGTGAACCCGAAGGGTGGGAACAACACGGGACATGCATGGTCATAACCACAAGGAGTGAAAGAAGTGGAGATGAAACCATCTCAAATCAAAGAAGAATTGTGGATGATGATGTAGTGGTTAAAGAAGATGAGATTCCAAGCAATGTTGTTCAAGCTAATGAAAAAGTGAGAATTGATATTGATGAAAGTGTGGAGGAGACACAAGAAGAAGTGCATCCATCTAGGGAACACGTGATTGACATACATGAACAGGTAGTGCCAAAGGCCAAGGCACCAATTCAAGGCCCCCTCCTCCATACCCTCAAAGGCTCGCCAAGAAAAATAGTGAGAACCAATTCAAGAAGTTTATTGACATGATGAAAAGCTTATCCATTAATGTGCCATTGGTTGAGTCATTGGAACAAATGCTCGGTTATGCAAAGATCATGAAGGATTTGGTGAAAAAGAAATATCAATGACTTGTGATACTATCAAGATGACACATCGAGTGAGTGCTACTGTGCACTCAGTGGCTTCGAAATTGGAAGATCCCAGCGCTTTCACAATCGCTTGCACTATGGGAGTGCCAATTTTGCCAAAGCTCTATGTGATCTAGGAGCAAGTATCAACTTGATGTCCTACTCGGTGTTCAAAACTTTGGGGATTGGGCAACCAAGACCCACATCTATGAGGTTGAAAATGGCAGATCGTACTATGAAGAGACCATTGGGTATTATTGATGATGTGTTGGTTCGTGTTGATAAGTTCATCCTTCTGGTGGACTTTGTGATTCTTGATTGCGAGGTGGACTATGAGGTGCCTATTATTTTGGGGAGGCCTTTCCTTGCTACGGGGAAGGCTCTTGTTGATGTGGAAGCCGGTGAGCTCACCTTCCGGGTGGGCTATGAAAAAGGTGGTTTTTCATGTGTGCAAATCTATGAGGCAACCGAATAGCAATGAAGTTTGCTCGTTTGTGGACTTAGTGACCGAGGTGATTGTTCACGATGCTAGTTTCGTGATGAATGTTGATGATACTTTGGAATTCGTATTGCTTAATCATGATGATGATGAGAAGGAAGTCTTTGTGGAATGTGTAAATGCTTTGCAAGGAATAGGGTCGTATACTTACGAACCCTGAAAATTGTCCTTAGATCTTGAGAACCGGAAGACTCTTCCAACAAAGCCCTCAATCGAGGAGCCTCCCACTTTGGATTTAAAGCCATTGCCTTCGCATCTCAGGTATGAGTTTTTTGGCCCATGTTCTACTTTACCTGTTATTATTTCGTCTTGCTTGACTAACGTGCAGATAGATTCTACTTTGGCGGTTATTCAAAAAAGGAAGAAAGCTATAGGATGGACATTGACGGATATTCAGTGGCATAAGCCTCTCCTTTTGCATGCACAAGATTATTTTGGAGGAGGATGCCAAACCCTCCGTTGAACATCAAAGAGGATTAAATGAAGCAATGTAAGAGGTGGTGAAGAAGGAGATCATAGAATGGTTGGATGACGGGGTTGTTTACCCCATTTCTGATAGCTCGCGGACCTCTCCGATGCAATGTGTCCCAAAGAAATGTGGCATGACTGTAGTAACAAATGACAAGAAAAAATTGATCCCCAAAATAATGGTCACCGGATGGAGAGTGTGCATAGGCTGTAGGGAGCTCAACAAAGTCACTCGGAAAGATCATTTTCCGCTTCCATTTCTTGATCAAATGCTTGATAGGTTGGCCGGACGAGCTTTTTATTGTTTCCTTGATGGATATTCCGGCTACAGTCAAATTCTTATTGCTCCTGAGGACCAAGAGAAGACTACTTTCACTTATACTTATGGTACTTTCACATTCTCGTAGATGCCATGTGGCTTATTCAATGCACTGACGACTTTTCAACAGTGTGTGATGGCCATCTTCATTGATATGGTGGAGGATTTTCTTGAGGTCTTCATGTATGATTTTTATATGGTGGGGAATTCTTTTGATGAGTGTTTGGACAACTTGGACAAGGTTTTGGCAAGATGTGAGGAAACTAACTTGGTTTTGAATTGGGAGAAATGTCATTTCATGGTCGAGGAAGGCATAGTCCTCGGCCACAAAATTTCAAAGCATGGTATTGAGGTCGATAAGGCCAAAATGGAGGTGATCTCCAAACTCCCTCCCCCTACATCCATGAAGGGAGTGAGGAGCTTTTTGGGTCATGCAGGGTTCTATCATCGATTCATAGGGGACTTTTCTAAGGTGGTAAACCCCTTGTGTAAACTTTTGGAGAAGGATGACAAGTTCCATTTCAACTAAGATTGTATGAAGGCATTCGAATTGCTCAAGTTCAAGTTGACTATTACTCCTATTATCACCGCACCAGATTGGAGCTTACCTTTTGAGCTCATGTGTGATACAAGTGATATGGCGGTTGAAACGGTGTTGGGGAAACATATCAACAAAATCTTCCATCCAATCTACTATGCTAGCAAGACCATGAATGATGCCCAATTCAACTACACAATGACCGAAAAAGAGCTCAATGCTATTATTTTTTCTATGGAGAAGTTTCACCCGTACTTGATGGGTACAAAGGTGATTGCTCACACTGACCATGCGGCATTTTGATATTTGATGAGCAAGAAAGATTCTAAATCAATATTAATGTGCTGGGTTCTTCTATTGCAAGAGTTTGATCTAGATATTCAAGACCGCAAGGGTAGTGGAACCAATTGGCGGACCACTTGCCTCGTTTGGAGGATAAGGGGAGGCCACATGACGGCCTTGGGATAAATGATTCATTTCCCGACGAGCAACTCCTAGCCATTTCAATGACCGGGATGCCATGGTTCTCTGACTAAGCCAATTATCTTGTGAGTGGCATTGTACCGAATGAGTTTTCTTCAAATCAAAGGAAGAAGCTCAAATGGGATTGCCTTGACTATTATTGGGATGAGCCGTATCTCTTCTGAATTTGTACCGATGGTGTGATTCGACGATGTGTACCGGAGGAAGAACAAGTGGACATTCTTGAGGCTTGCCACTCTTTACCATATGGTGGTAACCATGGTGGATCTCGAGCGGCAACAAAAGTGTTGAGTTGTGGATTCTATTGGCCTACTCTCTACAAGGACGCTAGCGATCTCGTCAAGCGTTGTGATGAATGTCAAAGGTCCGGTGGGATTTCTAAGAGAAATGAGATGCCCCTTACCACCATCTTGAAAATTTGCATTTTTGATGTGTGGGGCATAGATTTCATGGGACCGTTCGTGAGCTCTTGTGGGAACACCTACATTTTGGTAGCTGTGGACTATGTGTCAAAGTGGGTTGAAGCCGTGGCTTTACCCAACAATGGAGCTCGAAGTGTTGTGGCATTTTTGAAAAAGAACATCTTCACAATATTCGATACTACAAGGGCCATTATAAGTGGTGGGCGATCGCACTTTTGCAACAAATATTTTGATACCTTACTCACAAAGTTTGGTGTCACTCACAAGGTCTCGACCCCCTATCACCCTCAAGCAAGCGGGCAAGTGAAAGTCTCCAACCGGGAGATCAAGAGTATTTTGTCAAAAACCGTGAATGCCAACCGGACGGATTGGTCGAAGAAAATTGATGATGCTCTTTGGGCTTATAAGATGACTTACACAACACCTATTGGTATGTATCTGTATCAGTTAGTGCTATGGAAAGCTTGTCACCTACCGATGGAACGTGAGCACAAAGCTATGTGGGAATTGAAGAAGCTTAATCTTGAATGGGATGTCGCCGCCAACTTAAGGGTGGCACATTGAATGAACTTGATGAATTCCAGTACCATGCATATTCAAGTTCGTCCTTATACAAGTAAAAGATGAAGTACCTCCATGAAAAGTGCATCCGGATTAAGGAGTTCAAAGAAGGTGATCTTGTGCTATTTTTCAATTCTCGGTTGCGGATGTTTCAGGGAAAGTTGAAGTCCAAGTGGAGAGGTCCATTTGAGGTTGTGCATGTGACACCCTTCGATGCATTAGACTTGAGGAACAAAAATGATGAAGTGTTTCGAGTCAATGGTCACCGGGTGAAACATTATCTTGGCAAAGTTGATGATGTCCAAGTTGTGGTGTTGATTCATTTCAAGTGATTGATGGTAACCTGCATCGTGCCGCGACGTTAAATCAGGCGCTTCTTGGGAGGCAACCCATGTTTATTTTCATTTTTCATTTTCTTCCTTTATAGATGGGTTTTGTTTTGAGCTAACTAGTTTTGAAGTGAATTGCATGAATGAGTGTGCATTGCAAGGACTGTGATTGAAAAATTGGTCAAGTGTTGAAAAAAGTGCGGACCGCACAATAATGATTTCAACTGCAGAGAAGACTATGTTTCCACACAACTGGAGACTTAAATATGTGAACTCTCAGAAGTTTGAAGTTGCAGAGAATAGGCCAATATGCGGCCACACACAAAAATGTGCGGACCACACAAATTTCTATGGCCGCACACACTTTTGTGTGGACCGCAGAATCTCAGTTCAAGTGTAGGTAAAGAGTGCGGACCGCACTCAATATTGTGCAGCCGCACTCAGCTCTCTTTTTGACCGGCTTGGTCAACCTATAAATAGGGTCTCTGAGAACTATTCACAACTTTACACACTCTATGCTCTTGAACCCTAAACAAACATTGTGCTTCACAAAATTGTTCACATTCCACAATCAATTCATCACATCTAGATTCTTACCTGCATTCCTTATCACTGGTATGTTCAATCCATGTTAGATTTTCCCATTTTACTTGATTTTTGTTCTTGATTAGTTTAATTATTTGTAGGTATTTAATTTTCAAATGTTATTCATATATGCTTAAAACCATGTGGGTAGTTTCATGTATGTTCATTGGGGATTGAGTAGGCCATTGATCATGTTTATTTGAAAACACCATGTCTAATGTGTGCAAAATTGCATGAGCCCTAACTTCACTGCCGTATGTGTTCAAATTGTGCGGCCGCACACAAAATTGTGCAATCCGCAGGACTGTTGATTAGGGCATTTGTGCTTGAAAAGTGCGGACCGCACTCAAAATTGTACGGTCCGCTGAAAAATTATGCAGCCGCATAATGAAACTTTAGAGAACCAGTATCTCAGGTTTGAAATTGTGCAGTCATACTCAAAATGGTGCAGTCCTCACTTCAGGATGTGCGCCCGCACCCAAAATTTTGCGTTCCGCACTTCAGGGTGTGCTACTGCACTTCAAAATTGCGGTCCGCACAAGACAGTCTGTGGCCGCACTCAAAATTGTGCGGTCTGCATTGTCTCTTTTTTAAACTGCTGTCCTGCAACTGTTATGCAATTGTTTGAACTGTTTTGTACTCCAACTAATTTTTATGCCTTGTATTTCATACAATGGTTAGATCATGTGGTAGAGGTGAAACATTCAAAGGGAGAGGTGAATCCTCCCGAGGCAGTCACTCATCCACTGGGAGTTCAATCTAAGCCAATTGAAAAAAAGCTGACCACCGGGAGAGAAAGGGCCACAGAACCCTCAGAATCTAGTTCCTGTACCCCATCTCGGAAAGAATCTGAGGGTCAGCCAATGGAGGTATAGTCGGAGGCCCAGACCCAACCACCACAACCTACTGGCCGATATCAATTGCGCAACGAAACCTCTACTACAACTAGTTCTTGTAAGGGTTCCGATGCCGGTGACCAGGGTTCCAAGACCTCCTCTACACCTACACCTCCGGCACCAGTGGATATTGATGTCGATGATGATGATGTCTCTGGTGATGGTAGAGGGTGGGGGGACACTCGAGTGGGTGGCCTTGAGTGGTCGAAGAAGAAGGAAATGTGGGAGGATTGGCTTGTGAGTTTGACGACCTTCACACGGTTTATAGAGTGGTGGCCCCAGAGATTGCTCACAGTTGAACGACATTTCTTAATTAAGGATTTGGATATTCACAATACAAATGTCGTTAGACAGTTTCGGGAGCGAAAGGGGTGGAGGTGGTTCACCCAAAGTTTCATCGATGCAAATGAGCACTTGGTTCAGGAATTCTATGCCAATGTGGCTCACATAAAGAAGGGTACCAAGATAACAAAGGTGAGAAATTTGAAAGTTAGATTCGACTGATGCTCTTTGAACACTTACGTGGGCTTTGAACAGGTCGAGGCAGTCTATTACCTAGAGAAGTTGGCTATGGGTGATACAGCTCACCCTTGGCTAGCTGAGATTTTGGCTGCTCGAGGACCATCACCACCATGGATTACAACAAGGGATCCTATCCTCCGGGTCACCCTCAATTTTGAAGCTAAAGGGTGGCATACCTTCGTGTGTAGCCGCATTGATCCAAGTTTGAATGAGAACAATCTCCCACTTCCCCGAGCAGTTCTGTTGGCTTTTATTATGGCTGGGTGCCTGATCATTGTGGGTTCCATCATGTCAACCAACATCACATTAGCTGTTCGAAAAGGTGAAAGATCTTAACTTTACCCAAACACCCTTATAGAGTATTTCAATGATACCAAGGTGGAGCCGAGGCCATATGATAAAAAAGTAACGGCCAAAAAGCCCTTCTCATGGTACCACTGAAGGATGCTGACAACCCAAAGTTCAAGGGTAAAGCCACTACCATCGTTGTCCAGTCTGACGAGCCATCTGTGGTGGATTCTGAGTCTGCTGCTGAGCCATCTACAGTTCCTATGCCTTCCACTGGGAAAGCTGACATGCCACCACCTTAATTCTCTAGACCATCAGCTTCAGTGCCATTTCCAGCCTCATCCACTTATCCACTCACTGCGCTGCGAGTCTCCCAAACATTGGCGAGCCTTAACAACTGGTTGAAGATTGACACTTCTAAGCTGTATGACATATCCAGTACTGTTGTAGCACAATCCTCTAGTCCAACAATGCCACAGGTCCTTTCGTTAGTGGAGGAAACATTGAAGAAAATTCTGGACAACCAGAAGACTATTATGGATACACTGGTGGCTCACGGGGGTGCTATTGGGGAGTTGACCAAGCAGGTGAAGAAGATGAGGAAATCCCAAGCTTCAAAGAAATCAGTAAAGAGTTTGAGAAAGGAGGTAACAAAGATAGTAGCATTGGGTGATTTGCCATTTAACCTATTGATGGAGACAGATCCATCAGTACCATCAGACCCAGCAACACCATCAGTAGAGGCACCAGTTGGCCAGTCTGAGAGCTAGATCTTGCTGCCCCCACTACTGAGGAGATGCTTCAGATGCTCACCAACCCTGTTGTCCCTTAGCCTGGTGATGATTAGATACAGTTGGAGGAGACCGAGGGTGGTGATGCTTCCAGTCACCCTGAGACCACATATGGAGTTTTCTCTACTCTCTACACTCACTTGTTTTGATTTTGCTAAGCATTGCGGACAATGCTTGTTGTTATTCAAGGGGTGATCTATTTTGGTTTATTTTGGATGATTTTGATGACATTTGATGACATTTGTCCTGTAATTACTTTAATACTCCTTTTATTTTCTTTTATCTTTATTTTCTCCCTCATTATGTATATATTCACCCCTCTTATATATATTCTATTCCCCTCGGTTTGTATATTCATTTGCCTTACTTTCAGTAGTTTATTTCGTAGCTTCTTCATTTTGTTTTCTTAATAGTATAGCTTCTTAGTTTCTTTAATAACTTCTTTTTGATTTGTTAGCTTCTTTTTATATTTAAGTTAACAATCAAACTTTGGTTTTATTAATGCCACGATTATTTCTAAAGGTGGGTCTTGTGTGAACCGGATGGTTCTTCCCAACGATGGATGGCGTGACAACCTTCTTAAGGGATCGAGTCTGTTTTTGATGTTTAGGTAGAAACAGTAGTATAAATTAAGGGTCGAGCGTGCTTCACTTGGCACCAACACACTTTACTACACGCCTATGGTTAAAAATAAGTTTTTGGAAAAAAATGGCTCTAGTTAGTGATCTTGTGACTCTTGTGTGACTTAGGCAATCATCAGGTGGTTTAGTTGAACCATTAGCGAGTTTCACTCTTGAATGGGGTTGTTGTAGGCCTTCGACTCTAGTATATTTAACAATACGGTTGTGTGAGAAGTGAGGTATTTTGTTACAAGTCCAAATACCCGTGCGAATGGTCTAGAACTTCCCTGAATGTGTTTCTAGGTGAAATTCTAAGTTAGCTTGGCTTGAGAAGTGATTGTAGGCTCTACTTGACCCATTTTGAAACCTTCCATGTCCCACCAATGATATCATCCTTCGTCAACCCTTTTGAGCACAAGCCTTTACCCGTTTTATTGTGAACCATCTTTTGGCACCCGAGCTTTCTTTAGCACTCATGAGAAATAAATGGCAAAATCATAAGTTTGGGGGAGAGACGAGCAATTTGAAAATGGTATCAAGGCACAAAAAGAGAAAAGAAATGAAGAAGATGAAAGGCACAAAAAAAGAAAGAAAGAACAATAGAAAAACACAAAAAAATTGAATAATGTGAAAGGGTTGAAAAGATTCAAAAGGAAACAAAAGTGCAAAGCATGGAGAAAACAAATAAGGAGAATATGAATAGCATGAAAAAGAAAGAGTTATGTCAAGTCTCTCTAATTCCCCTAAGGAAAAATAAAATGACTCAAAGAGTCGACAAAATATAAGCCAAAAAGAGAAAATAGAGTGCTAAAGAAAAGACTAACCAATTCCATTCCAATATTTCCTTCCTTAGTCCAAAAGCCTTCATTACATGCCGAAAAAGTCCTATGTGATTTCAAGCCGGGTCTAAAAGCCTTTCTCGAATCATTGCATTGAGTGCCATATTCTTGAGTGAGATGAGCTTCCAGAGAGTATAGGAGGAGGAGTTTGGGATCCACAGTGACCTACATGAAAGTGCAAACTTCGTCGATGAACAAAGTCAACTCTTGATGCTCAAGCATCACATTAGAGCTATTCGTGCTTTAACATTCAAATCATAGGCTTGTTAATGATTCATGAGTGTGAGTAATTATTGGTCCCAATTGATGTGTGTTTGACTCAACTTAGACCAGCTGAAATGGACCTTTTTCTAGTGGAGGTGGGAAATGCCTTAATTTCTTGAGGACAAGCAAAAGATTAAGTTTGGGGGAGTTGATAAGTAGGGATTTTGACTGCTTATTTTCTCTCTTTTACTTATGTTTTAGCTCAAAAATGCTTAAAGGTATTCCTGAGAACTAATGAAATGTGCTTTCTTGTAGGAATATTGAGGGACGATCCAAAGAAATGAAAAATCAACTAAAAAAGGAGTAAATGGGACAAGGACCGAAACAAGACAAACAGGACTGAAGTGCGGACCGCACAATACTGTGTGCGGCCGCAAAATCTGAAGAAGCACTGACAGATTTCCTTCATAAAGTGCGGACCGCATAACTATCCAACCGATCATTTTGAGTTCTCGTGCATCGTTCAGTGGTTTGAGACTTTGAGTAGCTTCACTTCAGGTATTATGACTTGTACGAATGACCGGGATTGAATTTCAGGAAGTTCGAAGTTAGATTGGAAAGAAAATTCTAATTTAGGAAGCTTTAAGTTGGAAGAATTAACTAAGGTTTAAATTTTGAGTAAAACGACATCGGAATCTGGATTTGAAGGTTCCAATAGATTCGTATGATGATTTCGGACTTGGGAGTATGTTCAAGTCAAGCATCGGATCGCCCTGGGAGTATTTCAGCGCTTATTATGGAAGGTTGGCATTTTAAAGGTCTAAGAATTTCATAAGTTTTATTTGAAGTGGATTTTGATGTTATCTATGTCCTTTTGGGGTTACGATCCTTGAAATAGCTTCATTATATCATTTACAACTCGTGTGTGAAATTTGAAGTTATTCCGGATTGATTTGATACGTTTCAGCACAAGATATAGAATTTGGAAATTTGAAAATTTATAAGTTTGATTTGAGGCGTGATTCTTGATTTTGATGCTGTTTAACGTGGTTTACGGCTTTGACTAAGTTCATATTTTTTTTCCGGACGTGTTGGTATATTTGGTTAAGGTCCTGAGGGCCTCAGGTGGATTTTGGATGATTAACATAACGATTTTTGGACTTAAGGAAAAGCTGGAATTATTTCTGCTGCTGGTGCGATTGCTTCTGCGGAAGCCTGGTCGCAAAAATGACCTTGCAGAAGCGGCCAGGCATGACTGAGGCGGGGGTCGTAGAAGCGGGCAGGTGGATCGCAGAAGCGGAGTCGCACATGCGGAGGATTGATAAGTAGGGATTTTGACTGCTTATTTTCTCTCTTTTACTACGTTTCAGCTCAAAAATGCTTAAGGTATTCCTGAGAACTAATGAAATGTGCTTTCTTGCAGTAATATCAGGGAACGAGCCAAAGAAATGAAAAATCAACTCAAAAAGGCGTAAAATGGGACAAGGACCAAAGCAAGACAAAAAGGACCAACGTGCGGATCGCACAATACTATGTGCGGTCGCAAACTATAAAGAAGCACTGATAGATTTCCTTCATAAAGTGCGGACTGCACAATTATTGTGCGGCCACAGAAGACAAGATTCAGAGAGTTAAGTTTTGGGAGCCTGAAGATGTGCGGACCACACTATTATTGTGCGGCCGCATACCTAAATGTGCGGTATGCAGAAAGAGCCAAGTTCCAATCCAGGATCAATAGTGTGACCGCACTCAGAAATGTACGGTCCGCACTATCAGAGAAAGTGTGGCCGCACCCCAGATTTATGCGGCTGCAGAAAGACAAAATGTCAAGACAGCCTCAAAGTGCGGACCGCACACAGAATTGTGCGGCCGCAAAACCTCCGCATGGCAATTTTGTCCGATAATTTTAGCTAGGTATAAATAGATCTTTTTGTCATTTTAGGTTAATTTGGTGCATCTGAGAATAGGTAGCCGTTTTTCTTTACTGAATTTGATAACTTTGTACTAGTTTAACATTTAAACATTAGATTTTGTTTCCTTAATCATCTATTATGAATTTTATCCTAGTTTCTTCTTTAATTTCTTCATTTTCCATGTGTAGCTAAACCCTTAGCTAGGGTTATGACCCAAACCTACTATGGATACTTAATGGGTGATTGATTTAGGGCTTATTTATGATTGGCTTTATGATATTTAGCCTAGTTCTCGATTGAATTTGAGAATTGATGGTTGCAAACATTAGTTCGTGCCTAATTGACTTAGTCTCAACTTGAGAAAGAGAGACTAAGTCTAGTAGATAGCCCAATTAAAGGGTCGAACCTAGAGATAGTAAGACCCGACTTGAGAATTTATCACTTGTTTCGTGAAATACCCATTTGGACTTGAGAAAGACAAATTGGGAAAAATAACTCAAACTACTGAGTGGTATAGAGTGAGTAATCGTGTGAGATTACTATATTGTATCCTGATCAATCAAACATGCCCTAAAACTCTAAATCCGTTAGGTAACCATCTAGGCGGAAGTTACTTCCCTAGATATTTTATAACCTGAAAAACAACAATAGCAAAAACATTGTCTCTTAGCTTTACAATTAAAGCATTAGCATACAAACTAGAAGTATAAGAGAATCAACTGAATATGTGGAAGTGCAATCTTGGGCTCATCATATACATTCACTAGATATATACCTAATCCCACGTAAAGCGCCCTATGAAATCGACCCCAACTCGTGTTGGGTATTTATTATTGCATCGACCACCTCACAATCCCAATTAGTAGTGTGAGTTTGGGCGATATCAAGGATCGATCGCAAAAGAGGAATGTGTAAGGAGGGATGCTTCGCAGAAGCGTCAGTATTGCCACAGAAGCGAGTCCACAAAAGTGGAAATTGTGCTCGCAGAAGCGAGGGAAGCTGCAGAAGCGAGGAGGAGCATCGCATTTGCGGAGCCACAAAAGTGGCTAATGGACCGCAGATGTGAAAGGTTGTCTAGGCAGAGGTGTTCTTTTAAAAGCGGGATTTGACCCATTTTTTCTCATTGTGACTTGGTTGGAGCGATGTTTGGATAGCTTCAAGAGGATATTTTCATCAAGCAACAGAAGGTAAGTCCCACCTATTACAAGTTAAATACATGGTTTATATATGAATTTAAACATGGAAATTAGTAGAAATTTGAGATTTTGGTAGAAAACCTAGAAATGGGTATTTTTTGGAATGTGACCACGAAATTGGACATGAAAATTGGAATAAATTATATATTTGAGTTTGTAGTGTTATGAGTAAAGTTTATCTTCGGAAATTTTTGAATTCCGTGCACGTGGGCTCGAGGGATGATTTTATTGACTTTTCGAACGAAGTTAGGAATTGTTATAAATTGACTAGTTATGGGCAATAGAGTATATATTTATGGATTTGCACGTTGTTTGACTAGTTTTGAATCGATAGTCATCATTTTGAGGTGCTATAGAGGCTTTGGAGCCGGTTATGGAACTTCTGAGCGAGGTAAGTTTGCTGTCTAACTCTGTTATGGGGAAAAAGTACCCCTAGATGATGTATTTGATATGTGCTACTTGTTGTGGGGCTTTCGTATGCACGGGACGAGTCCATACATAGCTAGATTCATGTTATGTCCGGGTAGGCTTAGGTTCCCGCCATGCTATAACTGTACTATTTGAGTTGTCCCTTGCCTATTAAGTTCCTTTATTTTACATTACGACGTGAGACTAGACTTGCATAGAGTGATAGAATTGCTATTTTAGAGATTTGACGGGCTTCATGATTAGCTACGATATAATTGTGCTCCTCTTACGAATTTCTCCCGCGCTATGCGTCTTCAACGAAAGGTTTTCCTTAAAATTTATAACTCACACGTTTAATCATGAGTGAGGTCAAGGACCCGTTAAAGTTTCTTATTTAATGGGATCGGGTCATTTGCCTCGGTAATATAATAGATGCATCTATGGTTTGTACCGTTAGACCCTCGGCAGTGCACACAACATGATGGTATCAGGCCGTACGCCTCGACATTTCTATAAAATACTCTTATGGTATCGTACGTAATATATGACAAGAAGCTAGTGTAGCTGTGAGTTTTCCTGCTCGGAATTGTGACGATATATATATATATATATATATGTGTGTGTGTGCGCGTGTGTGCGCGCGCGCGCGCGCTTCGGTTGAGGAGGTAACTATTAATTGAGAGCTTGAGTTTATTGTTGAGCGGAGGATTGTGTCACGTATTTATATTGGTTTATACTGTTTATTTACTCTTCCTTATACTAGTTTACTTCTTACTATACATGATTTATTAGACCACTAGTAAATGTCGATGTCAACTCCTCGTCACTATTTCTCTGGGGTTAGGCTAGATACTTACTGGGTACGCGTTGATTTACGTAATCATACTGCACTTGCTGCATTCATTGTGCAGGTACATATATGTTTGGTGGCCTATTAGGCGCAATGACGCGACTTTTGCCGGAACTTACCGTGAGCTGCATTTCATGTTACAATCCGCGGACTGCAGAGTCTCCATTAGATTTATTTATATTCTCCTGTCTAATTTGTATTCTAGACAGATGTTGTAAATTATTATATTTCCTAGTTGATGCTGATACACTTATGATATCGGATTTTGTGAGTTTCTACTGTTTGTTCATTATTTTAGTTCATGTAATTATTAACATGTCACCTTGAAATTATATTTTTATACAAGAATTAGAAAAAGAAAATAAAATCATGGGTTTTGTACGAGTACCAACTTTCATACTATTTAATTAATGAAAATTATAACTTCAAAGTATTAAAATGAGTAATTAAGTCGATTAATCACCATTGACTTGCCTGACGACGGTGTTAGGCGCCATCTCAATCTTTAGTGGATTTTGGATCGTGACAATTTTCTTCACAAAAGGAGTCCACTTTGGGTCGCAAGTTTGAAAGTTTTTTGAAGAGCAATTTATGCAAGTTCCTCCTGCCAGGGTATTTGCCAAAGACACCCTCGTTAAAATTTTTGACTCTGCCGTTGGATGTTGGTCACCTCCTAATTCCTCACTTGTTGAACATTTCTATTTCATCTTGTGAATTAGATAGACTATTGTAATAGACCAATTCTTCCTTGATTTCACATATACCATTCACTAAAAGCATATCCACTGTGGGGAAGGTCTTCATTTAAAGCACAAACAAAATAAATACATAAAAGCTGCAGAGGATTCAAGCGGGTGGACAACTGCCTGAACATATCAGTATCCTTACAAGCACTAAAGCCGACTCTTTCATATACAATGGAAGAGTCAAATTTTCTCGGAACTAATCTTTTATGTTATGTTATAATATTTACGATCTATAACAACACTCTACTGTAATATCCAAAAAATATCAAAAAGTTATAGAGATGTTTAACTATAATCCGTCATAAATAAAAACTTGTTAGGCATTCAGTTGGGAGAAGCTTTCATAAAGGAAAAAAAAAAAATTCAAGTTTACTCGATTTATCTATGGATCCACCAAAGCCTCCACCCTTATATTTTCTTTTCAAATATGCTCCAGCTTGGCTAAGACAATTTGCCATTGTGGAGTGTCATAGACAAATAAATTATCCAAATTTATCCCTAACCTGTCAAATTAATTGGTAGATATACTGTCTACAGTAATTTGAAGTATATTCCTGAACAATTAAAAATGCCCAAATATATCGTTATGCAATTGAAAAAGGTCCAATTAAATATACCCCTACGTGGCTCCAACCCTGTATCAGCCAAATATAAAAGTGGACACTAGCCTTTAAAAAAAATTCCATTTATTTGATCTGAGGCAGTGTATTGTGTATGATCTTTTTGTAGTTTCTTTTTAATCCCTCCAATCCTTTTGCTGCTGTATTCTATTTGGATGGAGGGATGTACATTAGTCCTTATAATTTGTATTTGGCATATTTTTTGCGAAGGTATAAGGTATATGTCCCCCTTCTGGATGTACTTATTTTGGTATTGTATTCACTTGGTAGAGGTCAGTACTAAACTTCCCAACACCACAGGCCAATATAATAAAACAGAAATATTATATTTCTGAGAAAACAAAAATAATAAAATTTTCTTCTATACTCATAGTTTCCCACAACTTCACAAAAACATTGAAGGTAATTTTTGTTAGAACATGGAGTGTATGTGTCCATTTGAATGGACATAACACGAGGATTGTCATTTTTCAATCGTACCGAATAATAAGCTATGCCTAATTATTTGTGCCATGTGATGTAAGTAAATTAGAGATCCATATTACAAATTTTATCTATCGTCATTTATCGCAAAAAATTTATGTATGTTTACCTCGAGATACGAGTAACAATTAAACTTGTAATATGGTTATAAGGATATGTGATCTAATTGAATACCAATTGATAAATTGCTAAATGAATAAAGGAATTAAATGATTGTAATAGATCAAACTAGTGTAGTTCGTGAATTATTGACCTCGGCTTGGAATAGTGTCGAGATTGATCGTTAAGTGCCACAAGAATAATAAGAACAATATGAACAACACGAACAATGTGAACAATAAAGAGTTAAGAGCAGATTAAAGAGCAGAGTGATTTGTATTTCTCAGTAGTTGCGTAAGTGATAGTTCGTGTGAGATAATGATGATGTTACAAATGAACATGGTTTCTCTTTATATAGTAGAGGAATCCTAAATAAGGTATAACTCTAATTTCGGATATAAAATACATGATCGATATCAATAACCGTTAATGGTTCTGCCAGTTCCAAGATTCTCGCCGAGATTGGTGGTCGATTGCGGATATCTCATGATTCTGTTACTTAGGCGTCGATTTAACCCGATCTCGATCCCTTAATTCTTCGTGCTCTTCGAGCCCGAACTTACTTCGATACTGGTTCACTCTCGAGGCATACCCCCAAGCCCGTAAAATCGGGTATGATCGATTTTAACCGTATACAGATAGTCCCCGCGTTTCTTAGAATGAAATGATAAGAAAAGTTTCATTCTAAGAAACTATTTGAGCCTCGATTCCTCGATACCTCGATCATGACTTCTTCCCCATGATGTAAGCGATGGATGTGACCGAAACATCTCGTCGGTTCGGTCCAAAAACCATCAAGGTTAGTCAGTTGCCGGTCGGCCACTAGTGATAACGAACCGTCATTTTAAACCTATAAATATCACCTCTTTAGTAGATTCAAAATTTACTTTTCTTTGATCATAAACTCTTGAGTTCCCAATCCTCCTTGCCCTTCTCTCATCGCCGCTTCATTAAACCACCGTTGTTTCCACCGGAACCACCAGTTTTACACCTTTTCTATACTCCCCTCACATACATAAATGGCGAAGACCTCTAAAACAGTGCCGCAAAAGGAGAAAGCTCTATCTTCCTCCTCCCGACCGGCCCTCAATGAATATGTTCCTGAACCATGTGTCCTTAGAACCGATTTTAAAGTTGATAACCCCTCATAGGTGCCGGGCCGATGCGAACTGTGTCGATTTACATGTGTTCGATTACCGAGGGCCATGTCGATGCCATGAAGAAGGATTGCAAATGGGATCCAAAGGTGGTGGTGCATATTCCTACACCTGAAGAGAGCATCATCACACATGTGAAGGGATTCTTGAGTGTTTACACTTACCCCTTGTCGCACCCCTTTTTTCTCGTGAAATCGGGTTTCGACACTTCTGAGACAACTCCCTTCCCTTTGGGATGAGGTATGGGATTTGAAGAGTCACCACCTTGTCGCGCTCCCCCCCTTTTTCTCGCCTTGCGGCGGGAGTTAGGGTTTTAACATTCATTTGGGACAACTCATTTCCTTTTGGGAAAGTGGTACAAGAAGTTGAAGAGTCGCCGCCTAACGGATTAAGGTGCATTAGGGAACCTATTACAAGTAACTCATAAAACCGGTTTGTGTTACCAGAGATTGGGTAAGGGCTTGAAATTACCTTGAGGGGAAGGTGTTAGACACCCCTCGAGGTCCACAATGGTCGGTCCCGGCCAAACTTACTTTGTGAATTAGTCGTTTAACAAATAAGCAGTCTAAGCACATATATGTAAATAAGATAAAGGGAATTTGACAAATAAGCAGTCTGAGCACACATATGTATAAAGATAGGGAAGTTCTAAGTTTATTGGCCTATAGGATCACATATGTACAATACCCGGTAATCTTTGCTCAACTAGTGGGGCTACACGTGGTATTAGCGCACAGGTCATCATATCCTTTTACTACCCGATTACCCTCCCCTTAGCGATTGTATAAGCGGTTTTAATTAAACGAACTCTAAGCGTACATTACCCGTCCCTTCCTTGTGGTCCCGGAGGTGTTTAAGACCTCTATTTTTAGGCAGTTCTAGACTCTCCTAAAATGTTTAAAAAGGAAAATCTAAGCGACAACAAAGAACAAACAAGACTGTCAAGTAAGACAACAATTAAAGACTCATGTTTACCTCCACAAATAAACAGGAAATTAGCACGTCTCAAACACCAAGATTTCAGATGTTTCATAAAAGGTCCTAGAACATGATATCTAGGCGAGCATGACAAACAGAGAATTTGCAGCACTATGTTAAGGCGAAACGGTAAAGACCTAATCAGTTTGCCTACTGATTAGAACCTGTTGAATTAGGGAAGTTACAAATAAAGAAAGCATAGTTTTACAATTTTTATAAGGCCTTAATTACCCATAGGCTTGCCTAGGCGTGGTTCAGGGATACCCTATAACATGCTGTCTAAAAATGCAAACAGAATTATGGAGATTGACTAAAGGAAAGCAAATCGTTTGAGTTTTAATACGTCCTATAAACATGCTTGTCTAGGTGCTTATTATCACGAAACTGATTTCATACATATTTATCCTATAACATGGTGTCTAGGCATTGAAATTGCTTTTAAATATTCTTATAGACAAGACGATTATTGATTTAGGCAATGTAGACATGATTTAATGCGAATACAAACACAGTTCTAAAGCAGGATTTCTAATGCACACCAAGGATGGACATTTTTATTAAGCAGAATTACAACGGTAACTTAATAACATGATTTCTAGGTGATCATGATTATGCAGAAGCAGAATTCCATAACAAATGAGGTAATGAACCTATAACATGTTGCCTAGTATGCCAAGTGGACTTAAAAGCATGGTTTCTGATGCAAATAAACATAGTTTAAACCTAAAATCATGACTTCTAATGTAAGTAAACGTAGTAACCACACAGTCATAACACTTAGTAAAAAATAGTATAGAGATAAAAATTTCAGGAGTGAAAGGGTTTTCAGGAATAGGAACAATTCTTAAAAAATGTTAAGAGTAAAACAATTTTGGAAACAATTCTGAGAAGAAGAAAGATTCAACAAGCAACCACACAGTCATAACACTTAGAGTGCCCAGATTCAAAACCATTTATTACTTGTTTCTAAGTGAAGGCAAACAAGTTTACAATCAGGGATCAGGGGATTGGAACATAGAGGCTTAAGTCAGAAACACATAAACAGGGTAAAAGGGGAAGCACATTGACCAGCCAGTACACAGAACAAATAGGAACTGATTGGCAACCAAAACATAAAAACTATTGCTCGAAGTGTTAGCAAGGGGATCATGCTTGAAATTAAAGTGGTAATGGATAATAAACATAGAGACAGAATATGAGAATGGTCATGTTGAAGACATGGGTCTACTATATACAACCATTCATGCCAATTAGGATTAACCAAATACATTAGGAGTCTATGATACTGACATGAGCATACTAGTCAAGGGAAGTAAACAAGAACTCAAATAAACATGCTGGCCAAGTATCTGTAACGACCCGGTTGGTCGTTCCATAGAATTTGCATTATTATTGCTGTTATTTCCTTGTCATAGGTTGGTTATGCTGTTTATGATGTGTTAGAGTCGGTTGGCTCGGGTTTAGAATGGTTGTAGTGAGAGTTCAGTCATTTAGCCTTTACAAATAGCCTGAAAATGGGAAAAAGTCAACTAAGAGTTGACTTATTGGCAAACAACCTCAAAATGCGGATTTTATGGCTTGGATAACTTCGTTAGGTGATTTGGAACTTAGGAGTGTGTTCAGAATAATTTTGTGATGTCCGGTGTAGAATTAGGCTTGAATTGACGAAAGTTAGTTTTTGGCGATTTCCGGTCGGCAGTGAAAAATAGGCTATCGGGGTCGGAATGGAATTCTGACAGTTGGAATAGGTTTTTAATGTCATTTTGGACAAATATGCAAAATTTTAGGTCAAACGGAGTTGTTTTGGATAGTTTTGGCATCATTGGTGGATTTTAGAAATTTCAAAGTTCTTAGGCTTGAATCTGATGTAAATTTGGTTTTTTGATGTTAGTTTTGGTGTTTTCAGAGTGCAACTAAGTTTGAACGATGTTATGGGATATGTTGGTAAGTTTGGTTGGGGTCCCGAGGGGCTCAGGATTGATTTCGGGTGGTTAACAGGCATTTTTAGACTTAAAGAAAGAGCTGATTTTCTGGTTTTTGTGCAGCAGGGAATTGTGCATCGCGATCTCATGGCAAAGGCTGCGATCGCATAGAACACTCTGAGGGCCAGGCAAAATTGTGCATCACGATCGCATGTATCGGAGTGCGATCGCGTAGGTTTTGAAGAAGGTGAAGTGCGATCGCGTGGGCTAGGTCGCGATCGCGTAGGGCCATAACAGGCACGTGGGGGTGAGGTCAAAGGGTCTTCGCGATCGCGTGCATCTGGTTGCGATCGCGTGAGGTTGATATTCTGTGAACCGCGATCTGTTGGATTTTGCCACGATCGCAGTGAAGAAATCACAGGGCAGTATATAACTAAACCCTCCGCGACTTAAACCCTTTTTACACCATTTTTGTACGGACAGAGAGCTTTGGGGGCGATTTTTGAAGAGGGAAATCAGTGTTCTTCATAGAGGGAAGTGTTTTGATCATTAAAAATCATTTATGGGTGATTATAGAACACAATCTCAGCATTGAATTCATGAAAATCAGTAGAAAAAGGTGGGCTTAGGGCTTGAGTTTATGAGACCTTTAGGGGTCGATTTGAGAGGTCAAATGGACTACGAATTCGGTGTTCTTTATATGTACGGACTCGTGAGATGATGAAGAATAGTTTTGTATAAAAATTTATGAGTTTCGGGACGCGGGCCCGGGGGTCGGGTTTTTGAGCTAAATTTGATATTTTTCGATTGGAATTTATTCCTTAAGCATAAATTGATGATAAAAATCTGAACTTGATAGATTTGGAGTCTTCAGAAGTTGATACGAGAGGCAAGCATGTTTCGGAATAGTTTCCGGGCTAGTTTTGAGGTAAGTAATATCTTTAAATCCTGTCCTGAGGGTATGAAACCCCGGACTATGCACCCTTTCACGGGTTTTGGAATGCAAGGATTGGAACTTTGGAAATATATTCCCTATTTAGGCAACTATTGAGTTGCGAAATAGATTTTTAAGCCTATGCTTAATGGTATTGATATATTTTGATATGATTTGGGTTGTACGCCATGTTTGAGGCCTAGTGCCGATCTGTTTACCCCTTGGGGGGCTGTTTTTACTATTTTACCTCACTTGATATGTTATGATATTCGCTCAGTATTTTCTTGATAATTGTTTTGACACTCAGAGTATTTTGAAACTATTTCTTGAAAATGAAACACTGCTTTGGGTCGAGAACCCGGTATATTTATGGCCTGAAGGGCAAATTGAGAGTGTTTGACTGAGTGAGGCTGCGGGCCTATATTATGAGTGATTTATGCCATGATGTGGCTTGTTATAGCGCTTGGGCTGTAGGAGCCCCTCCGGAGTCTGTACACACCCCCAGTGAGCGCAGGTACCTAATGAGTGATGCCCGCGGGGCTTATGCTGAGTGATTGTGAGGATGCCTGATGGGATGATACTTAGTGATTGTGAGGATGCCTGATGGACTGTTACTGAGTGACTGTGAGGATGCCTGATGGGGTGATATTGAGTGATGGTGAGGATGCCTGATGGCAATGGTTACGATAAATGATTTTAGCCCGAGAGGCAGTTTTATGAAGAATTTTTACTAAGTTTTTGAACTATGATTTACTTCGTTTTCAAACTGGTGTTACTGAGAATTTTACTGAGATATACTGAAATTACACTTGTTTTCAAAGAATTTCTGGAAACTGATTTCGAACTTATTAATTGTTGAATACTACATGGTGACTTGGTGTTTTACTGGTTTTGTGAAATTGTGTATCTGTACTGTGTGTTTTGAAGTTCTCAGACTATGATTTATTTTCATTACTACTGAGTTGGCATAGTCATCATTACTCCCTGTGCCTCTGTGCACAGATCCAGGTGACGACCCGGAGCAATAGCTGTCTCAGTTCATTAGCAGCAAATACAGGATTTCGAGGTAGCTGTTCAGCGTCCACAACTTCTCCATTTCCCTTCCTTATTTAGTTTTAGCATTTGATCCAGAGACATATATTATAGTTTTAGCAGAGTTAGATTTATTTATTCTTAGATGCTCATGACTATTGACTCCAGTCTTGGGAGGTTTTATTTAGAGTTGTTAGACTATTATTGGGACGCTAAGATTTAATTACATTATTCTATGCTATGGTTGCTGCTTATTATTAAATTGTGAACTTTTACAATTGTACAAATGCGTAGTAATGATATGGTTGGCTAGCCTAGTTCCACGATAGGCGCCATCACGACCTGTTAGGATATGGGGTCGTGACAGTATCACACAAGACAAATGAGACCTAGACATGATGACTAAGCATTTAACCAAGAGAGGGTAAGACTCCAGCATATTGAGCAAAGCAGTAAACAGAAAGACAATTAAATACATAGCCAATTAAACTAGTGCAGAAATAGGCATGGATTTAATAACTATGGAGCACATAGGCTTGAATTTCAAAATTGAAACAATAACATACCAGTTAAGGAAGAAAGATATAGAAAGTAAAGCAGACAGAGTTCCAAATCCTAGCCTTGGCTTTCAGCCAGCTAGACAAGCAGTTAGCACAAGTAGCAGAAAAAGAGAGAAGAGAGGTAATTTTGTGTGAGTGTGTGTTCTTGAACTAAAGTTCGTGTCTGAGAGGCAAAACAATAGTGTATTTATAGCACTTAGGGAGTAGGACAAATAATATAAAGGAATAAAAAGTCAGTCAATTAAGGACAATCACATAATTACAGAATCAAATCACGTAAAGGGGGTTCAGAATAGACCCCTTAATTAGGGGGTAATCGATTAACGGTAACAACAGGGGTTTAATTAAGGCAAGGAGTCCAAATCATACCAAATAAGGGATCGGTAAGAATTCCAAAATTATACGGGCAATTAATTAAGGCAGAGATGACCAATTAAAGCCATAAACAAGGAAACAAATACAATCTATGCACATGAATCTTAACTGTAATCAGCAAAACCTTCAAAAGAACAGTGATTTCCGGGAAAGAATTACTCAAATTCCATAAATAGAAATTAAACTAAGTAAGACCTCACAAAAATATAGAACTTAGCTAGAAAAGCAGGTTCAAACCCTAACAGAGATTAATTAGGGCAAAACCACAAAAATTCTGGATTTAACAAGGAAGAAGGTTTAAGTCCAAAAGATAGAGTAAACTAATACGACTGGTATCACAGAAAACACCCAAAGTATCGAAGCAAAGATTGAAGACTAGTATATCACATAGAATCAACTAGGGTTTGAATATTCTTGCAAACATCAGTCACGATGATGAAAGAATAATTAATTAAGCACTTAAAAGTCAGAAAAGTCTTTGAAAAACAGTTTAGGACGAACCCTAGTTTAGGAAGAGTGATTAAAATAAAAACAATCAATTAAAACAAGGGGTTTTTCGAAGGAAAATACTTAATAACATTTGAATCATCTCAGATATATAAAGATATGAGAAGAATCAACAGTATCGAACTATGATTTTCAGAAAAATAGCAGAGGTGAAGCGAATAGGTCAAGAGCCCATAGATCCGTAATAAAAACAAGAAGAAATTCTTACTTACAAACAACAAATAACCTGGGACAGGCAAGTTTCGAACTAGAACCTGTTGGGTTTCCTTGAGATCTTCTCAAGGATCCAAGAAATCGAAGAGCCATGGCGTATAGAAGACCAGGGCTGGTCGGAGAAGATATAGAAACACCGTAGGGAGGATGTTTACGTCGGTGATGGTGTTTAGGGTTAGGGTTAGGCCGAGAGAGATTTGAGAGATGAAGGAGATGATGACGACGGGGGGAGGGAAAGAATGAGAAGGGTTAGGGGGTTAGGTTAGGATTAATTATGGAAAGGGGTTTTGTGGACCGTTGATTTAAAAGATCAACGACCACGATTAAACAGGGTATTGGGTCGGGGTTTACTGATTGGGCCTATAGGGGATCTGGGCTGTCTTTTAAAGGGATCTGGGCTAATGTTTGAGGTATTAGGTCCGAAAAATTATAGGAATCAAATAGGGCTATTTGTTAAATACCCAAACAATTTATAAAAATATTTTATAAAATAATTAACAGATTATAAAAATAATTTTCATGCATAGAAATGTTTTAAAATAATTACTCAACATACTAAAAATACAATGAGCTACTTTCTAGTAAAATAATGTAATAATGCATGCATGAGCTATAATCGCAAAGTTATTGCAATTGTCACCCTAAAGATGTAAATGTGGCTATTTGTGCAATATTTTAAACCTAATATAAACATAAATAGCAATATTAAGCCATGAAATTGTTATAAAGTCATTTGTGATGCAATTAGTAATTTTTATATAAGAAAAATACAGGGATAAATTAATAAAAATCCTTAGAAAAATTCAGAAATTATGGAAAACTATCAATTGATGCCAATGCATAGTTTTGAAGGTATATATGCACTTCGAAAAATATTATAGGAAAAAATTGGGTGTCAACAACTGCCCCTCTTTGCCTGGGAAGGATGAAACAATTGTCGGGTAAAGTTATGATGGCCAATTTTGATCGAGCGAGATGGTTTGAGAGATTTAGGTCGCACTCTGATTTCTGAGCTGCCTACATATCCCTGATTTTACAGGAATCAAGCCTATCGCGCTCACTCTCTCCTCCCCTTTCGGATCGGTCAGGGTATTCGACGTTATTGGGACACCTCGCTTCCTTTGGGGAAAGGGAGAAGGAATTGAAGAGTCGCCACCTAACGATTTTAAGGTGCGTTAGGGAACCTACTAAGGGTCATTTACAAACACAGATTGGATAACCAGTGTAAAGACCCGTAACATTTTCTCATTTTAAAATAATGCTCGAATGAGTCCCCGAGCTATTTTTATTGTGGAAATTTTTAAAATGGACCTAAACTGAGAAAAAAATACCCCGAGACTTAAAGAATGCAATTTTCCAGAAAGTAGTTGTTATGCGACGCACTATGCGATCGCACATCGTGTATGCGGACCGCATAATGGTCGCATACCTAGGCAGAATGCTGCCCCATTTTAAGTCAACTATGCGGTCCAATATGCGATCTCATAACCTGTATGCGGATTGCACAATTGGTCGCATACCTGGGCAGTGTGTTCTGAATTTTTGGCTCATCTTGAGGGCCATTATGCAGTCAGATCTACAAATCGCATGTCAAGAATGCGATCGCATTCCTGACCGCATTCTTTTAGCGGGCCCTATTTTTCTAATTTTTAAAACCCGACCCCAGTTCATTAAAACACCCCTCCCCTTCATTTTTAACCATTTTCTGAACAAAATTAGAGAGAGGGGAGAGAGGGTTCTTGAGAGAGAAATCTTTATCTTTACCAATTGGATTTTCAAAGTCACTTAGGCCCGGAAATTTCGAGTAATCATCTTCTTCTTCATTCTAACAGGTAAGAATCCCCAAACCCTTTTCATTAGTTTTCTGATATTTAACAAAAGGGGGACTCTCATGAATTGATTCTTGAAAATATAAGTTATACCTCGCATGCATGATCACTAATGTCCATAATCTAGTAAGAGGAAGCGGGTTGGGGTAAATTTCACAAATGAGGGGTTGGAAATCTAAGGGGGGAGTCATATAGCAGCTGATAAATGCTTAAAAAGGGTTCAAATTGTATGCATGGCTCTCGATTCTGAGTTGAATATGTTTAATTGTGAACTAGATTGACGGTACTAGTCGGTCCGGTGATTCGTGAGTAAAGGTTAAAAAGGAATTTCGACCCCAGGTATGTATGGCTAACTTTAACCTTCATAGAATCCTCTTGTTGGGTTCGAGTATGTGGTATGTTTACGTTATTTGGAAATATGTGAATTGACTGTTCAAACATGTTAAGACGTAAGACTTTATTCTCTGATTCTTCCTGGTGGATTGTCATGCTACAGTGCTGTATGAAGTTGTAAAAGGTGCTTGATGGTCAATGAACAAAAGATTGATAATGTGCTAAAATGTGGGAATGTGTAAAATAGTTGAAAGCCATACGTGGAAAGTAATGAAAAAGAGTATTGTGAAACAATGTAACTGAAGTGTGCGAATGTGTCAACACCGTGTTCATGAAATTTCTACTTGATAGATGTTATGGTGCCTTGGGCCCAAATAAATGAGTCGTTGATATGAATTTGTATTCCTTGAATGGGTGATTCTTGTGATGAAATTTTTTGTGATTGTGCCGTGCATTAAAATTGTTAGGCGGGGTCGGGTTGCGCGCCGAAACACGAAGTAATAAGGATGATGGGTTGTGGTGGTAAGGGTGGCCGAGGTAATAAGGATGAAATGTGATCGTTATCACTGCTGAAATGAAAAGCTATAAGCTCTTGAATATGATGATGTTGAAATGGAAAAGGAGAGATTGTGCATCTTGTTTGATTCTGGTTGTGTCCTTCTACGTGCATTGATTAAATGGTTCTATTGCTGTTCTTTAATTGTGTATTTGCTTGATTGTACTTGGGATAAAGTTTGTTTATACATGCTAGTACTATTCCACAGTACTGACGTCCCTTTTGCCGGGGGCGCTACATCTTTTATATGGATGTAGGTGGATCCATAGCAGGTTGCTCAGCTTGCCGTTAGTGGTGCCTTCTCTTCATCCTTCTCAGTTGTGCTGGTGAGCCCCATTTCCTATCGGGGCCATGTGTAGTTCGGGACTTCTCTTTTTGAGTACATTATGTATTGTAAGGTATAACCGGGGCCTTGTTGCCGACAAGTATTGTATAAGTCCCTAGTACTCTTAGAGGTTCCGTAGACACTACGTGGGTGTATATGTATACGTATATGTATATTTTGGGTAGTGATTGTATGTATTTGTAATCGTGTTCCGTATCAGAAAATGGCCTATCTAATATGCATGAGTAGGAATTAATGTGGTAATCACACACCTTTAAGATTGTCTCACCGTTCCATATAAATAATGTATGTTATAAATACGGGGAAACGCGTTGGGTGGGAAAGGCAAATCAGGTTCGCTACTGGGGGTCACCCGGTCGAGTGCTGGTCGCATCCCTTGAATTAGGGGCGTGAAAAACTTGGTATCAGAGCCTAAGGTTTTAAAAGTATCCTAGGATGTCTCGGAGCCGTGTCTAGTAGAGCTCTTCTTATCGGTGTGTTGCCGACCACATCTATAATTTGGGGGCTACATGGACATTTAGGAAATACCCTTTTTATTGTTACTCTATATCGTGCAGTGAAGTGGAAAGTGATAATACTCTTGCCTAACTCGTGCTCTATTCCAAAATTTTCAGTAATGGAACCAAAGAAGAGAGCTCGACTCGGCCTAGAGGCTAATGCCGCCCCAAGTGTGGCCATGAATTCGGTACCCGATGGTGCGGGTGAGAGCGAGTCCCCGAACTTGAATCCATCTGGCCTACCATTTCCAGATCAGAGTGTTCCTATTCCTACTGCGGCGGAGGATGCAACAACCCCTCCCTCCGATTTTCCTGATCCTTCCACTGTTCTAGCTCTATGTCCCGGTACTTCCGATGGGGACCTCAGGGGAGCTATTCATATGTTGACCCAGTTGGTTGTCGCTCAGGCCCAAAAATCTCATGCTGCCCCTGCATCCTCTAGCGAACAGGGAGATTCCGTCGGTTCCAGAGTCAACCAGATTTTGCATTTGGCCCCTCCAGAGTTCTCAGTTATTGATCTAGAGGCCGTTCCGCAGGACTTTCTAGATGAAATGTACAAGACGCTTCGGGTTATGAAGGCCACGGAGACAGAGGAGGTTGAGTTAGCATCTTACAGGTTGAGGGGAGCAGCGTATTCCTGGTTCGAGATATGGGAGGATTCCAGCGGGGAGGGAAGTCCTCCGGCGAGATGGGATGAGTTCGTTGATGGTTTTATGGATCACTTCTTGCCTCCCGAGACTATGGCAGCCCGTGATATCGAGTTTGAGGTTCTCAAGCAGGGTAATATGGGTGTGTGGGAGTACCACATGGAGTTCGTGAGGTTGTCCAAGTACGCTCCTCAGTTGGTATCGACTATGGATGCCAGAGTTCGACGGTTTGTCCAAGGCCTCAGTCCCTTGGTTGTGAATGAAGCTGCTACAACTGCCTTGCACTCAGACATGAATTATGGTAAGCTAGTGGGATTCGCCCAGGCCACAGAGGCTAGAAAATTGAAGACAAGGTCGGAAAGGGAGAGTATCAACAGGGCCCGGTCGGCGGGCCACTCGGGGAGTTCAGTTGGGGGAGGGAGACCAGTTCAGGGGAGAGGACCATCAGGGCCATCCCAATCTTATGCTCAGTCCTCATCTAGCGCACCGCCATCAGTGCCTCATTATCAGCAGAGCATCCACTGGGGGCCAAGATCAGGTAGTAGGAGACCCCATCAGTCCGGTCGTCCAGGAGGGAGGTTCCAGCAGCAGAGGAGGGCTCTGTGCCCTAAGTGTGGGAGGTTACATACCGAGTCTTGTTACCTGGATATCCCCATATGCTACGGGTGAGGGGTGAGAGGTCATATTCAGCGGGATTTCCGTGCGCCCAGTCAGGGCATGGGTAGTGGTTTTGCTTAGCCGTCCGGTTCTTCGGTCGCCGCATCTTCAGTACGTCTCCAGCTCCAGCAGGGTGTGGTGTAGTTAGAGGTGGGGCTCGTGGTAGAGGTGGGCCCAGCCGGTTCTATGCTTTGAGTGGTCGCTAGAGTGCGGAGGTTTCCCCAGATGTTGTTACAGGTATTCTGACTGTCCAAGCCCTTGATTGTTATGCTCTTATTGACCCGGGGTCCTCCTTGTCCTATGTTACCCCGTTTATTGCTTCAAGTTTTGGGATAGAACCAGAACAACTTCATGAGCCGTTATCTGTGTCGACTCCGGTTGGTGATTCCATTACAGCCACGCGAGTCTATAGGAATTGTGTTGTCACGGTGTGTGGTCGAGATACCACGGCCGATCTTATCGAACTAGGGATGGTAGATTTCGATGTTATCATGGGAATGGATTGGCTTTACTCGTGCTTTGCTAAACTCGACTGCCGAACCAGAATTATGAGACTAGAGTTTCCTAATGAGTCAGTTATTGAGTGGAAAGGGAATAGTGTGGTGCCAAAGGGTAGGTTTATTTCCTACCTTAAGGCCTCGAAGATGATTAAAAAGGGGTGTGTTTATCACTTGGTCCGGGTTGCAGACACCACTTCAGAAGTATCTGCCCCCGAGTTTGTTCCAGTCGTGAATGAGTTTCTTGAAGTGTTTCTGGAAGAGCTTCCAGGGATTCTGCCAGATAGGGAGATTGATTTCGGGATTGATGTATTTCCAGATACGCAGCGAATCTGTATTCCACCGTACAGAATGGCGCCAACAGAGTTGAGGGAGTTAAAGGAGCAGTTGAAAGACTTATTAGAGAAGGGGTTCATTCGGTCGAGTGTGTCGCCGTGGGGCGCTCCGGTTCTTTTCGTCAGGAAGAAGGATGGGTCGCTTCGGATGTGTATTGACTATCGGCAGCTCAACAAGGTCACTATAAAAAACAATTACCCACTGCCTCAGATAGATGCTTTGTTCGACCAATTGCAGGGTGCGAGGTTCTTCTCCAAAATTGATTTACGGTCGGGGTATCACCAGTTGAAGATCAGAGAGCAGGATATTCCTAAGACCGCCTTCAGAACTCGTTATGGCCATTTTGAATTTTTGGTAATGTCCTTTGGACTGACCAATGCTCCAGCGGTTTTCATGGATCTTATGAATCGAGTTTTCAAACCGTTTCTTGACTCCTTCGTGATTGTTTTTGTTGATGACATCCTTGTCTACTCGTGAAGTCGGAAGGACCATGCTAATCACCTCGGGGCAGTTCTGCAGACTCTTCATCAGCACCAATTGTATGCCAAGTTTTCAAAATGTGAATTTTGGTTGGAGTCAGTCACATTTTTGGGTCACGTTGTTTCCAGAGAAGGGATTAAGGTTGACCCCTAGAAGATCACAACAGTAAAAGATTGGCCTAGACCGACGACCCCGACAGAGATTCGCAGTTTCTTGGGTCTAACCGGGTATTATCAAAGGTTTGTGGAGGGGTTCTCTACCCTCGCCTCCCCATTGACTAAATTGACGCAGAAGGCAACTAAGTTCCAATGGTCCGATGCTTGTGAGAAGAGCTTTCAGGAATTGAAATCAAGATTGACTTTAGCACCGGTGTTAACTTTTCCAGAAGGCACGGAGGGATTTGTGGTTTATTGCGATGCTTCAAAGGTTGGTTTGGGATGTGTGTTGATGCAACACGGGAAGGTTATAGCCTATGCTTCCAGGCAACTCAAGAATCACGAGAAGAATTATCCGACGCATGATTTAGAACTCGCGGCAGTTGTGTTTGCATTAAAAATCTGGCGGCATTATTTGTATGGGGTCCATGTGGACGTGTTCTCAGACCACAAGAGTCTCCAATATTTGTTCGGGCAGAAGGAGTTAAATTTAAGGCAGCAGTGATGGTTAGAATTTCTTAAGGATTATGATATGAACATTCTGTACCATCCAGGGAAAGCAAATGTAGTGGCCGACGCCCTTAGTCGAAAGTCTATGGGTAGTCTGATTCATTTGGAGGAAGATCAGAGGCCGTTGGCTCGGGAGGTTTGTCAGTTGGCTAGTCTGGGTGTGTATCTCTCGACTTCAGACGAGGGGAAAGTCATGGTGCATAATAGGGCGGAATCATCGCTTGTAACGGAAGTCAAGGAAAAGCCGTTTATGGATCCAGCATTGGCGCAGTTGAAGGAGGTAGTTTTGAATAGCAAGATCTCGTCATTTCTGTTCGGGAGCAATGATGGTGTTTTGCGGTGCCAGGGAAGGTTATGTGTTGCTAATGTGGATAATCTTCAGGAGAGAGTGATGGCAGAAGATCACAATTTCAAGTATGGTTTCACGAGAATATATCAAGATCTAAGGGAAATTTATTGGTGGAGCGGTATGAAAAGAGGTGTGGCAGACTTTGTATCTAAATGTCCGAATTGTCAGTCGGTGAAGGCAGAGCATCAGAGGCCTGGTGGGTTGACTCAGATTATGGGAATTTCGATGTGGAAATGGGAAATGATAAACATGGATTTAGTGGTAGGGTTACCTCGCACTCAGCGTAAGTTCGACTCGATTTGGGTGATAGTGGATCGACTCACGAAATCAGCTCACTTCTTGCCGGTCAAGTCCGTCGATACTGCATAACATTATGCTCAGTTGTATACCAAGGAAATAGTCAGGTGTTCTATTATTTCAGACCGAGGAGCCCAGTTCACAGCTAATTTTTGGTGGAAATTTCAGCAAGGCTTGGGTACTCAGGTAAATCTCAGCACAGCTTTCCACCCGCATGATGGTCAGGCAGCGAGTACTATTCAGATGCTTGAAGATATGTTATGGGCTTGTGTATTGGACTTCTGGGGTAGTTGGGATGATCATTTACCGCTTATCGAATTTGCTTACAATAACAACTTCCACGCTAGTATTCAGATGGCCCCATTTGAGGCATTGTACGGAAGAAGGTGTAGATCTCCGATTGGGTGGTTCGAGGTTGGTGAAGCAGAATTGTTAGGGCCAGATCTTGTGCACCAGACATTGGAAAAAGTCAGAGTCATTCGGGAGAGGATGAAAACCGCACAGAGCCGTCAAAAATCCTATGCGGACGTTCATCGAAGAGAATTGGAATTCCAAGTTGATGATTGGGTATTCTTTCAAGTATCTCCCATGAAGGGAGTGATGCGGTTTGGGAAGAGAGGGAAATTAAGCCCAAGGTATGCTGGGCCATATCGGATTGCTCAAAGGATATGACAAGTGGCTTATATGTTGGAATTACCCCATGAATTGTCGTTAGTGCACCCGGTGTTCCACGTGTCCATGTTGAAGAAAGTGCTTGGAGATCCATCAGTCATCGTACCAATTGAGACCATTGGGGTTAATGAAGAATTATCATATGAGGAGGTTCCGGTTGCTATCCTTGATAGACATGTTCGTAGATTGAGGAACAAAGAAATCTCTTCAGTTAAAGTATTGTGGTGAAGTCGGTGCGTTGAGGAAGCCACGTGGGAGGCGGAAAATGAGATGAAAGAACGATATCCCCACTTATTTGAGCAAGTCTAGTAGCCATAACCCTCTCCTCTAACTTTACGTTCGGTTCTGTGCAAAAGCACCCCATCTTCCCCTATTTGACTTATTGCTGTAATTTCCCAATGTGTGCTAAAATCGGACTCGTTGTTATAATTGGGGTAGTGTGCAACCCTTGAGGTAAATAAAAGTTTTGTGGAACGTATGTGTTAGGCAAGTGATTAATAGTAGTATAGGTTGGTAATGATTAATTGAAATGAATACAGTATATTAAGGCGATTGGGTTGTATGTGACTCATTAAAACGACCAAGTGATGTGCAAAAATGTGAATCATGTGCAAATTTGTGGTATGAGAGGAAAGAACTATGTGTAGTTGACAAAATGATTGAATAATTGCCAATTGTTGAGGTAAAAACGTTGTGTGTAAGTTATTGGGTGACTAAAACTGTGTAATGGTGCTTGGAAATGCGTTTCGGGGGCTCTCTGATAGGTAGGTAGGTCTAGTTACAAAGGGAACTCTGGCAAATTTTTTCTGAAATATTGGAGTTAGTGAAAATCTGGAAGATCGCATGTCATGCTTTCAAAACTAATTGATTTCCAAAACCCTATTCGAGGATGAATGATTTTAAGGGGGGAAGGATGTAAAGACCTGTAACATTTTCTCGTTTTAAAATAATGACCGAATGAGTCCCCGAGCTATTTTTATTGTGGAAAATTTTAAAACGGACCTAAACTGAGTAAAAAGTACCCCGAGACTTAAAGAATGCAATTTTCGAGAAAGTAGGTGTTATGCGATGCACTATGTGATCACACATCGTGTATGCAGACCGCATAATGGTCTCATACCTAGGTAGAATGCTTCCCCATTTGAAGTCCACTATGCGGTCCAGTATGCGATCTCATAACGTGTATGCGGACCGCACAATTGGTCGCATACCTGGGCAGTGTGTTCTGGATTTTTGGCCCATCTTGAGGGCCATTATGCGGTCAGATCTGCGAACCGCATGTCAGGAATGCGATCGCATTCCTGACTGCATTCTTTTGTCGGGCCCTATTTTTCTAATTTTTAAAACCCGATCCCAGTTCATTAAAACACCCCTCCCCTTCATTTTAGCCATTTTCTAAACTAAATTAGAGAGAGGGGAGAGAGAGTTCTTGAGAGAGAAAGCTTCATCTTTTCCAATTGGGTTTTCAAAGTCACTCAAGCCCAGAAATTTTGAGTAATCATCTTCTTCGTCATTCTAACAGGTAAGAATCCCCAAACTCTTTTCATTAGTTTTCTGATTTTAAACAAAAGGGGGACTCTTATGAATTGATTCTTGAAAATATAAGTTTATACCTCGCATGCATGATCACTAATGTCCATAATCTAGTAAGAGGAAGCGAGTTGGGGTAAAGTTCACAAATGAGGGGTTGGCAATCTAAGGGGGGAGTCATATAGAAGCTGATAAATGCTTAAAAAGGGTTCAAATTTTATGCATGGCTCTCGATTCTGAGTTGAATATGTTTAATTGTGAACTAGATTGACGGTACTAGTCGGTCCGGTGATTCGTGAGTAAAGGTTAAAAAGGAATTTCGACCCCAGGTATGTATGGCTAACTTTAACCTTCGTAGAATCCTGTTGTTGGGTTCGAGTGTGTGGTATGTGTACCTTGTTTGGAAATATGTGAATTGACTGTTCAAACGTGTTAAGACGTGAGACTTTATTCTCTGATTCTTCCTGGTGGATTGTCATGCTACAGTGCTGTACAAAGTTGTAAAAGGTGCTTGATGGGTAATGAACAAAAGATTGATAATGTGCTCAAACGTGGAAATGTGTAAAATAGTTGAAAGCCATACGTGGAAAGTAATGAAAAAGAGTATTGTGAAACAATGTAACTGAATTGTGTGAATGTGGCAACACCGTGTTCATGAAATTTCTACTTGATAGATGTTATGATGCCTTGGGACCAAATAAATGAGTCGTTGATATGAATTTGTATCCTTGAATTGGTGATTCTTGTGATGAAATTGTTTGTGATTGTGCTGTGCACTAAAATTGTCAGGCAGGGTCGGGTTCCGCGTCGCAACACGAAGTAATAAGGATGATGGGTTGTGGTGATAAGGGTGGCCGAGGTAATAAGGATGAAATGTGATCGTTATCACTCCTGAAATGAAAAGCTATAAGCTCTTGAATATGATGATGTTGAAAGGGAAAAAGGAGAGATTGTGCATCTTGTTTGATTCTGGTTGTGTCCTTCTACGTGCATTGATTAAATGGTTCTATTGCTGTTCCCTAATTGTGTATTTGCTTGATTATACTTGGGATAAAGTTTGTTTATACATGCTAGTACTATTCCACAGTACTAACGTCCCTTTTGCTGGGGGTGCTACATCTTTTATATGGATGTAGGTGGATCCATAGCAGGTTACTCAGCTCGCCTTTAATGGTGCCTTCTCTTCATCCTTCTCAGCTGTGCTGGTGAGCCCCATTTCCTCTCGGGGCCATGTGTAGTTTGGGCCTTCTCCTTTTGAGTGCATTATGTATTGTAAGGTATAGCCGGGGCCTTGTTGCCGGAAAGTATTGTATAAGTCCCTAGTACTCTTAGAGGTTCCGTAGACACCACGTGGGTATATATGTATACGTATATGTATATTTTGGGTAGTGATTGTATGTATTTGTAATCGTGTTCCATATCAGAAAGTGGCGTATCTAATATGCATGAGTAGGAATTAATGTGGTAATCACACACTTTTAAGCTTGTCTCACCGTTCCACACAAATAATGTATGTTATAAACACGGGGAAACACATTGGGTGGGAAAGGCTAATCAGGTTCGCTTGATTGGGGGTCACCCGGTCGAGTGCCGGTCGCATCCCTCGAATTTGGGGCGTGACGACCAGAGATAGGGTAAGGGTTTGAAATTACTTCAAGGGGAAGGTGTTAGGCACCCCTCGAAGTCCACAACTGTGGTTCCATGCCAAATAAACTTTGTGAATTTTAAAACAGGTAGCACATAAGCAATAAAAGCACATAGGTAAACAAATAAATGTTTTTGAGAAGATTCGCAGTCTAAGCACACATATGTGCTTAAGTTTAAAAGATTTAAAGGCTAAGTACATATACAAAATTCTGGAGGTTTTACAATCTAAGCACACATGTGTACGGGATAGGGGGGGGGGTCCTAGGTTGTTTATCCTATAATATCACATCAGTACAATTCCCGGTAATCACATCTCTGAAGAGGGGCTACACGTGGCATTAGCGCATCGAATATCATATCCATGTCTACCCTTCCTACCCCTTAGTGGTTATTAAGCGAGTTTATTTAACGACCTCTATGCGTGCTGTTACCCGTCCCTTCTTAATGTCCATGAAGGAATTTAGGACCTCTAAATATAGGCAGTTCTAGACAAAACCCCTAAGGATAAAAGGATAAAATTCTAAGCGACATGCAAGAACAAATAGGACTTTACAAATAAATGAAGGAAAAAATAGTTAAGATGCTCAGATATACCTCCATAGATAATGCACATACGAAACACGTCTCAAACACAAACAAGAGGCAGTTTTATTAGACAGAATCCTAAGACAGGATATCCAAGTGAATATCAATGCACAGAAGTATGCACCTTTATTTATAAACTCAATAGCAAGGACCTAATCAGTTTGCCTACTGATTTTAAAACCTGTTAGCCTTTAACAGCAAACACAACGAAGTAGTGTTCCAGCATTTAAAGAGATTGATTACCTAAGACTTTCCTAGGCGTGGGGTTATGCGTAATAATTACTAGAATTGTTGAAAAATAGTTCAGAATTTGTTTTACTAAAAGCATGCTGTTCTAGGTGATACGGTTATGCAGAGATTGTTACTAGTTTTATAAGGGCAAGACAATTAGATGTTACACTGTTTCTACCTTTTTTGTGAGCCAGTAGTAAACTAGACGTGGTTAAGCATCTGTAAACGAAATCCTAGAGCATGGTATCTAATATGCACTTACGGGGTGATGGAGACATGATTTTGAATGCACCGGAGTAACAACTTTTATGTTAACGTTGTTTATTGTCCTAGGAGCAGGATTTCTAAGCGATAACCAAAAGCATGGATGAGATGCTAAAACAGTAGACATGAAATCCTAGGAACATGGTATCTAGTGCATGCTTGGCATGGTTTAAATGAACATGCTGGTCCTAAAACATGGATTCTAATGCAGATAGAAATAATGTAAATCTTAAAACATAATTTCTACCCGATGATGTTAACAGAACTATATGGCTATCCTCCCACTTCACTAGACATCCCCAATATCTGTTTATAAATAATTATTACAGACTGACTGAGTAAATTACATACATACATAAAGGAAAAGAAGAAGTTAAACTATAGGGAGCCTGAAAAACATGCCCATATTCCCAGGACCTCAAGTGCCCAAGTGTTTCATATCCTTTCTCATATCCGGGTGTGTCAGAGTTCCCTAAGGACCTCAAGGGATCCCAGGCAGTGCTCACACCCAGATTTCATAACCATAATTGAGTAAGTGCAGTGTGGAAGGGCCAACCCCCAGTGCATAAGAGTTCAGAGGGATCTCACAGGAATCCCAAGGCAGTCATACACTGGAGGGGGCAGAACCTAAGGACCTAAGAATAGAGTGAGAGTGCTTGACATAGTTTTGAAAATGTTTCAATATAAAGACAGTGTTTGAAAAAGACTTAGTTGAAACAATTTTATAAAATAGGAGAGTTGTTTAGTAAAAAATAGTTTTTTGATAAGAGTAGGACAATTAACAAACAATAGACTAATCACACCACAAACAGATTCAACACATTCAAATCACAGTCCTTCATACAGGGGTGATGGGAATTGGGGACACATAGAGCATATAGTATACATGAGCATAGAAGTTCTTGTAGGGGGTTTATGGGGATTAGGGGATAGATAATGGTATCAACACAGCATGAATTTCAGAATCAACACAGAATCAGACAACTTAGGATACAAATTGCTTTGCAAAGAAAGGTTCATACTAGAAACCAAGTAAACATAAAATAGAGTAGAGTCACATTGGGACATACTACAAGGGGATAACATATTCATAAGCATGCTGATCCTAAGAGGCAGTGGGACATAACATAATATGCTAGATGAAGAATGATGTAGACATGTCAATTACATATTGAACAACAAAACCATAGATAGAAACCTATCAGAAACATGATAAACTGAAGCAGTAAAAGAAACATGTTGGTTTTGGGACTTGAATTGAAATCAGAACATACCAGTAAAGAGATAGTAAACACAAAGTGAAGGATAGGAGAGAACAATAATTGGCCTTGGCTTGCAGCCGGCTAATTCAGAATAGTAGTAAGTAACAAAGAAAGAAAGAAAGTAGAAAAGCTTTGAGTATGAGAGAGAGCTTTTGAACTAATGTGTTCCTGTATGGAAAACTATTAATGAGAAGAGTATATATGGTTTGAAACTAGGTAGAGAAATAATGTAACAATCAAAGTCAGTNACATGCAATAAATAAGGAAAGATACCATATGACTGGAATATAACACAATAAGGAAATAATTTCAGCACAGTACCAGTATAGAACATGTAATTGAGGCTAGGTTCAGAGGATTCTATTTAAGGAAATAACATGTGAATTAATTTGACAGCATAGATAAGGCAAGAAATAAGCTAAGGTCGGAAAATCAGCAGGGAAATCATCATAAGGTATTAGTGAAAGGTATCAATCACAGGGAATCAAGGTTCAAATAGGAAATAGTACTGATTAGGGGGAATCAACACAAATTGCACAGAATAAACACATGATAAGCAATGCAGAAGGAAAGAATTAGAACCCTAATAGACATGGTAAAGTAAAGATCATATAGAATCAGGGATTCAAACTGGAATATAGTACTGATAAATATAAACCTCTGAGAGTTAGCGAGGTAAGCACATAATAGGCAGAAATAGGCAGAATCAGAAACCCTAGTAATTTAAACAGGGTGAAAATCACAAAAATACTTAGATTAATCGAAGTAGATTCATGAGAATCAAACATGCAAACAAGTTTGAGAGAACGAACAATAAAGATAAACTCAGAACCCAAAGATTAAACCAAGAAACTTAGGGTTTTCAACATAATAAAATCAGATAAAGGAAAAACTTAAACAAGTTGTTTAAACAAAGTGAAAATCATACAATAACACTAAAGTCATAAGAAGAATCATTTTTTGAAAAGGGATTAAGAAACCCTAGTTTGAAGATGAAGAGATGCTTTAGGAAAATTTTAAAATCTTTAAGAAAACAGCAAAATACCTTGAAATATACCCAGATCTATTGCAGATCTAACAAATCCAGTGTTAAAATTAGAGTTTCAGAGAGATGAACCAAAGAGAGAGAGAAAGTCAGCTTAGAAACCAGAGGTTCTAGCCGGAGATGGGAGGATCTTACTCAGATGGCCATGGACGGCTTGAGAATGACATGAAAACCGTGGGGGGTAGGTGAACCGCCTTCTTGTAACGACCCGACCGGTCGTTCCAAGAGTAATAGCCCTGTTTCCCCCGTTTCGACTTTATTATATGTGGTTCAACTTCATTATATTGTGTTAGATTGGGTGGCTCGGGTTCAGAGCGATTTTTGGAGAGAAATGAGACACTTAGTCTCTTAACTTGGTTCAACAATTGAAAAAGTCAACTGAGAGTTGACTTATTGGTAAACGACCTCAGAATGTAGATTTCATGGCTTGGATAGCTTCGTTAGGTTATTTGGGGCTTAGGATTGTGTTCGGAATGTGGTTTTGATGTCCGATGTAGAATTAGGCTTGAATTGGCGAAAGTTAATTTTTGGTGATTTCCGATCGGCGGTGGAAAATATGCTATAGGGGTCAAAATGGAATTTCGGAAGTTGGAGCAGGTTTGTAGTGTCATTTTGGATATGTGTGCAAATTTTCGGGTCATTCGGACGTGTTTTGGTTGGTATCGGCATCATTGGCGAAATTTAGAAATCTCAAAGTTCATAGGCTTGAATCCGATGTGATCTTGGTGTTTTTGCGTTGTTTTTGGTTGAGGTCCCGGGGGTCTCGGGTGTGTTTCGGGTGGTTAAGGAAGTGTGTTTGGCCTTAAAAGGACTGCTGTTGCTGCTGTGTTTTCTTGATCTTGTTTCCTTGTATGCGATCGCAATGGTGAGGCTGCGATCACATAGGGTTGGTTGGTGAGGCAGTAGAACTTGTGTTATGCGGACGCAATGTATGGTTCGATATCGCATAGTGGGAGGATGCAAAACAGTGCGGTCGCGTGAGGCTTGTTGCGATCGCACTGTGTGGGCGCGTGTGGCAATGAGGTGATGGAGTTGCTCTATGTGATCGTATAGAGCTGGTTGAGGAGTTGTCTTCCGCGATCGCATATGTGTTTCTGCTATTGCATAGGGTTAGTTTGGTTGGACAGAGTTTTGTTCTTCACGATTACGTGCCTTTTTCCGCGATCGCACAGAGTAAAAGTCTGGGCAGACAGTTTAAGTTCTAATTTCGGGGGTTCTTGGCCATAACTCATTTTTCCATTTGAGAGCTCGGGGGAAGGAGATTTTGGACGAGATTTTCAGTGGGATTCTTGTGGTAAGTGTTCTTCAATCATTTTTGGTTTAATTTCATGAATTTGTCTTGATTTTCACCATGCAATTTGAGGAATTAAGTAGAGAATTTGGGAAAAGTGGGTGGAAAAATTTGAAAATTTCTTTTGGTAATTTGAGTGGGCAATTGTGGTTCGATTTTGATATTCTTGGTATGTACGGAATCGTGGGAGGATAATTCTTCTTGTGATGTAATTTTTATCAAATTCCGAGATGTGGGCTCAGGGCTCGGGTTTGGCTGAATTTCGAGAATTGTGTCTAAATTGATAGTTTTCGATTGGGTTGTGTTCCTTTAGCGTATATTGATGATGTTAATCTGGTTTTGGTTATATCCGGAGCAATCGGGAGCCGATTTGAGGGGAAAGAGTATCGCGGATTAGTATTGTGGCCCGGTGGAGGTAACTAACGGTTATAAATCTTGTCCTGAGGCTATGAAACCCCGAACTTCATATTTCTCACTGTTTTTAGAATGGCGCACATGTCAGATGATTGTTGATACCCAATTTTTCCTCAAATTATTTTCAAATTTACATATATACCTTCAAAATCACTCCTTAAAGTAATTGACGTTTTCCCATAATTTTTCGTATTTTTTACAAATTATTTTTCCTGTTTATTTAATGTTTTATATTCTATAATTATGCATAGATGGTGTTATAACTAATTTCAAGACATTTTCTTACTCAACATATTATTCATAATCATATTCAATTCATTTAGGATTTAATTATTCCCTAAATTAGCCAATGTTGGCATTATTATAGCAATTTTGCAATAGTAGCACAAATGTACGTTTATATCATTTTTTTATCTGTAATTGATCATTTTTATATTTTTACAGTAGTTAATCATCTCAATTTCATTTATTTGGTCTTAATTTCATTTTACGCAGTTATTAGCTATTTAATTAATTAATTATTCTATTTAAATTGGGTATTTAACATTTGGCCTATTTTTTATTTTAAAACTTAGCCACTTTTAATCCCTAAATCCACCTGATTTTATTAATCCAATTCACCCAGCCCAGCCCAATTCCTACCCAGCCCAACCCCTCAATCTATTTGAGCCGTTGATCAAGAAAGATCAACGACCCAAAATCAATTTTCCTAAAATAATTCTAACCAAACCCCCTCCCGTCTCTCATTCTTTCGAGACCATCTCTCTCTCTCTCTCTCTCTCTCTCTCTATCTCTCTATCTCTCTCTGTGACTCTCTAGTTCTCTCTAGAAGTCTCCTCGACTTCTCCCTCTCCGATGGGTTCCGTCCACCCTCTCCGGTTGGTTTCTCACCGGAAACCTTGGGTCTTCATTGTCTCGTGGTCATCCACACCCCTTGTACCGATCCAGTGATAACTTAGGGTCCTAAGATGAACCTGGAGCGGTTCACTCACCTCCCTTTGGGTCTCTTGACATTTTCCGGCCACCCCCCGACCGTTTGAGTAAGTTTGCAGTATCTCCGGCTTAAATCGAGGTCGTTCATGAGGTTTGCCCTCTCTTCTGGGTTCCACGAAACCCTAGTCCTCTGTATTTTTGGGTGTTCCTTAAGATCGTTTTATATTTACCATATTATAAAGTTTATTTATATTTTTCTCCAGAAAATCTTGTTTTTTAACAGTTTCAAAACTAGGGTTTCTCGACCCTGTTCTCAAACAACTTTCCTTTTGATTTTTAGCCATCTATGCTTGTTTAAACGATTATCTCATGATTTTGTTTTATCTGAACTGTTATTGATGAAACCCTAGTGTTCTGGGTTGATCTTTACTATTTGACTATGTGTTCGTGTGTTCTTTGTGACTCTTGCTTTGATTCGTTGTCATGACCTCTAATTTCTGCTGTTCTAACGAGTATCTCTTTGTGTTAATCAATAACTGCAATTTAAATGACTCCGACCCTTTACCTTACTAGCTCTTTACTGATTGATTTATATTGATTCACTTGTGTAAAATTCCCCGCCTGTGATGTTTACCTTGAATACAGGATTTTGTGCAATTCTGTACCAATTTTTAATTCTTTCCATATTTATGTGATGCTTTCCTTAATTTCTTGGGATTTCCTGTGATTGAATCCGAGATCCTCTCAATTGATTTTCCAAAACTAATACCCTGTTTTATTTTATAAATGTAATAGCAGTTCAACTTTCCTTAGTTATACACTATGTATTTGGCTTTATTTATGCACTATGTGATTTCCTTGTCCTAATTTGATAGAATCAGTCCTATTGGACTGATTTCTTTTCCTTATTCTGCCTTGACTTTACCATTTGAAACTAGACTCCTTTAAAGGAGTCCCGTTTGTCTTAATTGGTGTTAATTGATTTTATTTCCATGTTTGTGCACTCCTTACCCATGTACTACTCGTTTTCAAAAACTATATAAGGACCATGTCTTCTTTCTTTAAACACACACACAAAGACTGATTTTGAGAGCACAAACACACATACATTGCTCTGAATTTTTCTGTGCTTTCATACCTCTTCTTGCTCTTTGTATCTATTATTGACTACTTAGTCGGCTAAAAGCCAAGACTGAGTAATCCCCACTGATCTTGTGTTTCTGCATACTGCTTGCACACTATTGTTCTCTGCTGCTCTCTTTTCTATGCATACCGCTGTTGCTGTGCTATCTCTTACACTTTGCGGTTCTCTATTCTATGACTGGTATGTTTTCTGATTTATCTTTATAGCACCTATACACAATATGCTCCAGTTCTTGTTTATTTACTTACTATTCCTTATGTGTTTTATCCTATGGTTCTACTGTCTACCATGTAACTAACTTAACCCCTGACATGTATTCCCCTTTTGTAAAGTCTAAATATGTGTTACGACCCCAAATCCTAACCGGACGTGATGGCGCCTATCATGGAACTAGGCTAGCCGACTTCCGCGTGTTCACATTTCTTTTTTGAAAATCCCATTTAAGTTTCAAGCCATTAATAACAATATACAGAAAGTTCTTAATATAATAGGAAAATTTTATATACAGTACTGCCATCCCCGAAATCCGGAGCCAACCTGTCATGAGCATCTAGTGAAATAAGCCAAAATAAAGTATTATGATACAAAACTCCGAATCAAAGCTAAATACAACAGGAAGGGAAAGCAAAGATGCTGCGAACGCTGAACAACTACCTCTATATCCCCACGATTCGTCTCCACTGATATATATATATATATATATATATATATATATATATATATATATATATATATAAAAGCTAACACTCGATATCTGCTCCTCAATATGCACACAGAGGTGCAGAGTAATGTGAGTATGCCAACTCAGCCTAATTCTACTCCGGACATCACAAAAATATTCCGAACACACTCCCAAGCCCCAAATCACCTAACGAAGCTATTCGAGCCATAAAATCCTCATTCCGAGGTCGTTCACCAATAAGTCAACTCTCAGTTGACTTTCTCAACTATTTGGCTACCTTGAGAGACTAATTGCCTCAATGCTCACCATGACCACTCTGAACCCGAATCAACCGACCCAACACACACAAATAAAGCTGAACCATATAAAATGAAGTAGAAACGGGGGCAACGGGGCTAAATTCTCGGAACGACTAGCCGGGTCGTTACAATATGTATCTTGTTTTCCATATGGTTCCCTGTAATTATGTAATTAGCATGCCCCCTTACTATTTTCCTTTCCTTTGAGTCTCATATGTCTCCAGCATGCTTATGTGTTTATAGGTTGATGTTTATTACCTTGACTTGATTGTTGTTACTTGATTTCATCCTATGCTGTAAACCTGCCTCTCCTGCCACCTGAATACTATACAATCCTGACTCTATTAATCTATGATGTTTTGTGACAACTATGTGATAACTATGAGAATCTGTAACTCTATTCTACTGCTGATATCTAAGTTATTTGTCCCCAACCCCTTACCCCTATTTGTGTTTGTTCTTTCATGAGTCCTTTACCTGCTGGTTGTAGTTGTATTTCTTCTCTCTTTGATAAACTATTTTTTACAAAATTCTTTATTACTTTTTCTAAAGTTATTTTCAAAAGTGCTGTTGTTTCAAACTACTCTTTTCAAACTCAAAATTCTCTTTAAACTCCAAGCACTTCCTACTACTCTTAGATTCTAGGTTCTGCCCCCTTCATGTGAGCACTACCTTGGGTACCTCTGAGTACCCATTGAACTCTGACACTCAAGGCTGGCCTTCTACACTGCACTTACTCATCCCTGGCTAGGATACCTGGGTGTGAGCACTGTCCAAGATTTTTTGAGGTCCTTAGATACCATGACACACTTGGGTTGAAAGGTCATGGCATATGGCAAAGGGATCTGGTACTTTGGGCCTATTTTTAGGCTCCCTATAATATATCTTCTTGATTTGCCTTTATTCAGTTGTGTAATTCATTATTTTTGGCCTGTAATAATCTGTGAACGAATATTTGGGGCTGGATAGTAATTATGGGAGGGGATTATGCATGCTTAGATAGTTGTGGGTAGAAATCATGACTATAGGATTTATTTACCTATGTGTGCAATAGTATCATGCTTAGGACATGCATACCATGCATTAGAAACCATGTTTATGTTGTTCACTGCAGAATCTCTGCTATTCTCATGTTTATTTTAAAAATCCTGCTCACAGCTAATAACTATAATAAAAATATGTCGTAATGATACTGCTTCTCCATTTGCATCTAGAAATCACGCTTTAGGACTCATAATCAATGTGTGCATAATCAGTATATATACGGACGCCTAGGCAAACCTTAGGCCTAATACTTATTAAAACCAAAATCAACTGTTTTATGTCTTGCCTGTATTAAAAGGTGGTCTTTAAAACCAATCAGTCCTTTTCTGAAATCCTTAAGACTTTGCTGTTTGTTACCATCCTCAACTCATGCTTTGCCTATAAATTGCTGAATTTTTAAAACTATTCACCCTTTTTCGAAATACAAAAAAATCACTCTGTTATTTAAATTCCCTGCTCTGCTTTCAAAATTTCTGGTTGCCAAGATTATTCATTCACTTTTTACTGAAAATTCATTGAAGCTGCTGTTCTAAATTCCTGCTCTGTCTTTGAAATACTGGATTTCCAAAATCAGTCACTCCTTTCTGTAAATCTCTCTGTTTATTTTTTATTCGTTATGTCTTCAAACTACTATGTTTTATTCCTGCTTTATTACTGAGTTATTTTCAAAATATTCCCTTTGTTAAAAGCTCGTTAAAACCTGCTGTTTTCACACTCAAATTTCCTGCTTTAAGTTCTGACTTTGAGACCTTTGTTGTGTTTGAGACGTGATATTTTACTTATTTTATTTGTGGAGGGATATATGAGCCCCCTAACTGCCTATGTGAATCCTTTATGTGCAAGTCCTAACTGTTTTCTACTGGTCGCCTAGAGTTTATCCTTTAAAACTTGAGGGTTCAGCCTAGTACCCACCTTGTAGTATTAGTAATCCTAAACACCCTCCAAGACTTATATAATGGGACGGGTAATAGCACGCAATAAGCTTTCATGACCAACACACGCTTCTTTAAATAACCTCTACAAGGTGGGAAGGGTAGAATACATATATGATGACCAATGCGCTAATACCACGTGTATTCCCTCTTCGAGGAGTGATTACCAGGTATTGCATTGATATGATCCGTATTAATTTAGACCTAGGACAATTCTTTCCTAAAAAAAACCTTTAAAGATTTTCATACTTGTTTGAAATCCCCTCTTATATGAACCTTACTTGCTATTTGTTTACCGTCCAAATTCAAAAAACTTCTTGGATGGGACACGTAATTGTGGATCTTGAGGGGTGCCTAACACCTTCCCCTTAGGATAACTTCAATCCCTTACCCAATCTCTGGTAATGCAAACTAGTTCATGAGTTATCTACTCTAGGTGCCCTAACGCACCACAAAATTGTTAGGTGGCGACTCTTCCTTAAACCTCTTCCTTTAAGAAGTTGTCCAAAATATCATAAACCCGATCTCTCCGCACCTGACCCGTGCGAGGAAAAAAGGGGGCGCGACAGCATGGCGACTCTGCTGAGGATATTCCCTAGGCTTACACCATTACAGGTTGTCTTTTGAATTTGGACCTTTCAATTTCTGTTTAAATGTTTATACCCTTTCCTATTCTCGTTATATGCTGTTAACTGTTTAATTTCGCAAGTATTTATTTCACCTGAACAAAACTGACGTATCTTCATGTTTTCTTTGTAAGTGCTTTCAATTATAACTACCGTATTTCCTTTCTTTACCGCTAACCTCAATGTGAAAATACATGCCTACTTGTTTAAATGTTATTTATTGCATATCATGCTCCGCATTCATATTCCACTCGTGCCAAACAAAAATCCTATAGCATCGCTTACAATGAGTGGTTGCACTATTCCAATATTACTACCCCTAAATTTGGAAAGGCGTATTTACGGTAAAACTAGTCGATCAGCGGTGCACTCGACAGTTCCGTGCCTTCCCCCTTGAGTTGTTTGCCCAAGGGTACCGGTCTAAAATCCCATATAAACCTTACTCTATTATATGTTTCATGCATCAAGGTCAAACCTAGCTAGGCTAACGTGTTGTCCGCACAACAGCCTTTAAGATAGCCTTGTCCAAAGTCCATTGGGTTTCCCTGGAACCCAAACAGACGCCTTCACTTTCTGTGCATTTAGTTGGAGAACTAAATGCTCATGCTAATTATTGATGTTAAATAGTCGAGTCTGGTGGGGGATAAGGGCCTAACCTGTTTGTTTTGCAGAAATGAGGCACGAGGTCCCCAGATTCTGCATGGTCATCATAATCCACCCCAAAATACTAAACTGGTGGTAGGATCTTCACTCCAGTGACAAAACAGTCGTCAAAAAACACTTGGGCAACCTGCCCTCTCTTCTGGACATTCAGCCTAACAACATGATGATAAAAGTTGCTACCCTATTCTGGGACTGTGATCGGTCGGTCTTTCACTTTGGAAACAATGAGATGACACCATTGATAGAGGAAATAGGAGGGTTAGCCGGTTTAGCTTGGGAATCTCCAGGGTTATTGATACCTGAAAACCGTACAGGCCGAGGTTTTCTCAAGATAATGGGACTAAAGAAAAACCCAAACTTGGTCTGCTTGGAAGACTCGTACATCCCCTTTGACTATTTGTACGAGAGGTATGGTCGTAGCCAGTCTTACCGCACTTATCAGGAAGAGTTCGCCCTTACTTCTCTGGGGCACATTCACCGCCGGGTATTCGTCTTTATAGTATGCTTCTTGGGTCTGATGGTGTTCCCGACAAAGAAAGAAAGAATCCACACCAGGTTGGCTATGGTTACCAAGACTCTGATGGAAGGGATTGACGGGAAGGACTTCAGTATCGTGCCAATGATCATTGCTGACATGTACCGAGCCTTGGAAAAGTTTCAACGAGGGGAAAAACATTTCAAGGTTTGCAATCTGTAACTCCAACTGTGGCTCACTGAGCATTTGCAAAAGGGCGACTACCGTCAAGACATACATAGGAGAATTTGGGATGATCATATTGCTTTCCATCATCCAAAGCGTATGAACTACATCCTCGAAATGTTTTCTCAGCCGGAAAAACCAATGGATGGACCGAGTTGCTAGGAAACTTGACCGAGGGTTAGATTCAATGAATGTTTGAGTGGTTACCAACTGACGAGTTCATCATCCGAACTCGAGACACCCCATTTCTGATATTGATTGGTCTAAGAGGGACGTATCCTTACGTCCCAATCCGAGTCATGAGGCAGGCAGGCAGGAAGGAAGTTTTAACAAAGTTCGAGAAGATGAGTCATCTCAGGGCAGATTTCCAAAATGACGGCATCCCTCATAAGTGCCAAGCTCAGCATTTGTGGCACTGCAAGATCCGATTAGAAAAGGACACTATTGCACCCGACAAGTATCATGCTGGTTACTCTCCTTATTATCTGGGATTGTTGGAAGATAACTGGGGTGGAAGTATCGAGCCAGGGTTTTCTCAAGGCCACAGGGTCATAGATGAGAAGGCCGAGGCAACGACTAGACTCAACCAGTTGCGCAAGAGGCTCCGTGATTGTGAAGAAGATCATCACAAAATACACGAGGCCAACAAGAAGCTGATAGAGGAATGGAAAGACATGGCAATCACCTCCACCCAGAGGCTAGCACACTTGGAGCGAAGCATAGTCGACTTAGAGGAGAAGTTCATTAGGAGGATCGAGACCTGTCAGAAGGACGAGGGAGCCGAAGGAGGAATTCTAGCTAGGACCTACTTACTGCTGGGACTCCGCGAGATGGGGACACTAATCAAGGCGAGCAGAGATGCCGAGTCTGGGGAAGGTTCTTCTAGGACCAAGTAGATAGGATTGTCTTTACTTTGCATTATGATGTAATAAGGCCCCTGGCCATTAGTGACATTTTATATTATTCGCATTCTCAGAGTCGTGTTGGATTTGTCTATTTTATTATCAATAAAATGAGGCATTTAGCATCTTAAGTTCTCCAAATCAATTTGTCGCTAGACCTACCTCGGGCACAAAAAGGTCCCCAATTTAGGACACACTTTACATTTCTGCCTTATGTGTTTAAATACTGCAATATTTTTTTATGATCCTCACTAACTTCATTACTTTTTTTTTTCTTTATTTATTATTCCCCTCCCCAAAAGTTGGTTCGTGCATTCTGGCATCATCCGCCTACCGCACAAGATCAAAGGGGCCCTCCTCCTCCTCCTCCTCCTAGTCCTCCCAAAGGAAAAAGCAAGGGTAAAACTAAGATGGCAAAGGCAATCGGCGTCAGAAAAGACAACATGGATGAACAGGTTGAGATGATGGTCGGGGTATTCAGGTTCTGCAAGAGGGTATGTCTCCACTGGAGAAGAAGCTGCTAAAGTTCGAAGAGGAACTTGACCAAGTCAAGAATTTGACTCACCTATCACTTTTCCTCAATGTTTCGGGTGTCCACTTCCCAAATGCTCCAAACCCCACTTTACCACAAAACACCCCTAAACAATCAAATCACCCCAAAGACCAAGTCCCGCCAGCACAATGCAATGCCTGTCACCATAACACTCCACCTCTCCAGGAATAGACAAAAGACCACTTCCAGGCCTACAATAATCCCATTTATGTGGAAATCGTGGCTCATTTCACACCACATACCCCTGAGTCTGACGAGAAGGATAGGCTTATCACTAATTTGGCTGAGGAACTCAAGAAGTTGACCAATCGAGTTCAAGGCGTCGAAGGAGTTAAAGGGATAGAGGGGCTGAACTATGAAGATCTTTGCATACAGCCTGATGTCGAACTGCCTGAGGGGTACAAACCTCCTAAGTTCGAGATATTTGATGGTACTGGTGATCCAAGAGTCCATTTGAGAACTTACTGCGACAAATTGGTTGGCGTGGGAAAAGATGAAAGAATCCGCATGAAACTCTTCATAAGGAGTTTGGAAGGAGATGCACTGTCCTGGTACATCGGTCAGGATCCAAAGAAATGGACTAATTGGGTAAGCATGGCAACAGACTTCATGGATCGATTTAGGTTCAACACGGAGAATGCTCCGGATGTGTTCTACCTCCAGAATTTAAAGAAGAAGCCAACAAAGACCTTTCACGAGTATGCTACTCGTTGGAGGTCAGAAGCTGCCAAGGTTGGGCCAGCCTTAGAAAAGGAACAAATGAAGAAATTCTTTGTACGAGCTCAGGATACTCAATATTACGAGCGGCTGATGATGGTCGAAGGTCAAAAGTTCTCTGACATCATCAAGTTGGGATAGCGAATCGAAGAAGGCATCAAAAATGGTATGGTTACCAACTTTGAAGCTTTATAGGCTACTAATAAAGCTCTACAGTTTGGTGGTGTGTCCAGAAAGAAGGATGTGGGAGCCGTGATGGTTGCACAACAGGACAAGTCCCCGCCCAAATACCAAGTATATCTAACACCCTCATTCACATACCAACTAGCTCCAAGTTACCAAGCACCTTCACCTAAATACCAAGCACCCTCACCCGCATATCAAGCTCCACCACCCACATATCAGCCTACCTCGCCCAGATACTCCCAACCAGCTCCCGTTTACAATGCCTACAATTCCCAACCTTCTCACTACTAATCACCACCTACTCACCAAAACATCTCAAGACCTCTCCCTAACTTCGACCGTCGCCCTCCAAAATAGTATACTGCCATAGCCGAGCCCATTGATCAACTATATGAAAGACTCAAAGCCACCGGTTACGTCACACCCGTTCCTTCTGCCACCCCTGAGAACCCTTCTCAGTGGATCAACCCAAACAAATCCTGTGCTTACCACTACGGCATGAAGGGACGCACCATCGAGGAATGCCATTCCTTAAAAGACAAGATACAAACCCTCATAGACAACACGATCATTGTAGCCAAGGACCCTGCTCCTAATGTTCGCAATAATCCACTGCCAGACCATAAAGGTGGTGTCCATATGATTGAAGAAGATGATGATCGGGATCCTGAGGGATCAATTGGGCTGATTGCAGAGGGAGTTTCGAAGAAGCCCACAATTACTCTCAACCCAATGGTGGTTCAGATGCAGCCATTAACACTCAAGAAGCACGGTACCACTTTCGGGATGGGGTATGAGTACACTTGGAAGGAATTCAAAAACTGGCCGCCACCATGGCACAATCCCTACTACTCATTGGAGCAGCCAATACCTCACTTAGAACAAACTTTCCAGCAAGCTNGGGGGGGGGAGGAAGGCCCTTCCATACAAGTCGTGAGCAGAGGATCATATATCAAGAATTGGTCTGTCAGGACGACCAAAGCCCGTCGAGCCTCAGGGTAGCAAGGCTAACAAAACAAGAATTTATTTATTTAAAAATTTTCTTCCTTTTCGCATTTTAGTTTCTGCAAAAAATAGCTCCTATGTTTATTCAATTTATCAAAGCATTTGCAGTTTCTCTATAAATCGTGTATTTACTTGCTACTGTTTTCCTCCCTATTACTTTATTTTCATAGCATTACTATTACTTATCTTGATGAACCGATGACTGTGACATGCAACGAGGCAATGCAAAAAACGGATTCTGATTCAGACGAGGATGATATACCTGAGGATATTGTGAAAAAGTTCGAGAACTTTGAGAATAGACCTAAGTCTAACTTGGACGAGACTGAGGTTGTCAACCTGGGAAACACAGAGAACATCAAAGAAACACGCATCAGCATTCATCTGTCGCCATTAGAAAAGGAGGAATATACAGACTTTTTAAGAGAATATAAGGACATATTCGCCTGGTCGTATGATGATATGACTGGCCTCAGAACGTCTATTGTGGCCCACAAGTTGCCAACCGAGCCGACATGCCCACTGGTGAAGCAAAAGCTCAGGAAGTTCAAACCAGACATGAGATTGAAAATCAAAGAAGAGGTCACCAAGCAGATCAACGCCAGGGTTCTCGGGGTGGTTGAATACCCGACATGGTTAGCTAACATCGTGCCTGTGCCAAAGAAAGATGGGAAGGTTAGAGTCTGTGTCGACTAGAGGGATCTCAACCGGGCCAGTCTGAAGGACGACTTCCCCTTGCCAAATATACACATCCTAATTGATAATTGCCCAATCATGAGCTGCAGTCCTTTGTAGATTGTTTCGCTGGCTACCATCAGATTTGGATGGACGAGGAAGATGCTGAGGAAACGACGTTCATTACACCGTGGGGAGTGTATTGTTACAAGATGATGTCATTTGGTTTGAAGAATGCATGGGCCACCTACATGATGGCCATGACTACTATATTCCATGATATGATTGACAAGGTGATCGAGGTATATGTGGATGACGTCATCATCAAATCAAGGAAAGCCACTGACCATTTGGAAGATCTGAGGAAGTTCTTCAACAGGTTAAGGAAGTACAATTTGAAACTTAACCCTGCAAAGTGTGCATTTGGGGTTCCTACTGGCAAGTTACTAGGGTTCATCGTCAGTCGCCGAGGAATAGAAATGGATCCATCAAAGGTCAAAGCCATCCAAGAATTACCGCCGCCAAAGAACAAGAAGGATATTATGAGTTTCCTGGGGAGGCTCAGTTACATCATCCGGTTCATAGCCCAGTCTACCGTCATTTGTGAACCAATTTTCAAGATGCTGAAAAAGGATGCTGCAACCAAATGGACCGAGGATTGTCAAAAGGCCTTCGATAGAATCAAGGAATACCTCTCAACACCACCAGTCCTGGTACCACCCGAGCCAGGTAGACCTCTGTTACTCTACCTTGCTGTGTTAGATGGAGCTTTCGATTGCGTTCTTGGACAACATGATGAAACATGAAGGAAATAGCAGGCCATTTACTATCTTATCAAGAAATTCACTCCATATGAAGCCCGATACTCTTTATTGG
>ML392573.1:10289-102442 GCA_005239525.1 Nicotiana knightiana | reverse complement strand
CTATTAGGCACATACGACGTGTATTTTATCATTAAAGCTCATAAAATGCAAGGTATATAATGATTAAAATCATGAATTCTAGCCACTCATCAAGCAGCCTCCGCTATGCTGAAACTGACCCATGGAGGGAACACTGCTGAAAATACCAGATCCCCGAGGCCTCTTGGCATCCCTCTCCTCTCGCTCCTGGCGGTGAACTGACTTAATATCCCTGGCAATATCCACCACTTTCTCAAAAGTAGCACCCGATACTCTTTCTCGGGTCATCAAAATACGGAGCTGATAAGTGAGGCCATCCACGAATCTCCTGATCCTCTATCTCTTAGTATGGACTAACTCTGAAGCATGACGAGCTAGCTCTGAAAACCTCATCTCATACTGCATCACAGTCAACTCATCTTGACGCAGCTGCTCAAACTGCCTGTGCAGCTCCTCTCTACGGGACTAGGGAACATACTTTTCTAAAAAAAGAGTAGAAAACTACTACCAGGTAAGGGGCGCTGCACCAACAGGCCTATGCCTCTAATAAGACTCCCACCAAGTGAATGCAGCTCCTGAGAACTGGAAAGTAGTAAACGAGACCTCATTGGTCTCCAATATCCCTGTTGTGCGAAGAATCCTCTGACACTTGTCTAAGAAGCCCTGGGCATCCTCGCCCTCAGCACCACTGAAAGTCGGAGGCTGAAGTATACCAAATCTCTCCAACCTGCGCTGCTCATCGTCAGCCATAACTGGGATCACAAAATCCTGAGCTGGGGAAACCGGCTGGGCTGGAGCTGCCCCCGGTGTCTGGAGTCCCTGAATAACATGCTCAGGTGTACGGGCAGCTGGAGTCTGAGTGCCTTCCCCGGTCTGAGAAGTAGCGGCTCTGGTAGAAATAGCGACTGCCTTTGCTAGACTGGTGCACACGGCAGAATCTGGGCCAAAGTCTCCTGACGACCCGGAATCACAATAGGTACTGTCGGTGCCTGAGCCGGTCCCACTGGTACATCAACGGCTTGGACCTGATCTGGAATAACTAGAGGGTCCACAGGTACTGCCCCGGCTGCTGCACGAGCCGCACCCCTCCCTCTACCACGGTCTTGACCGCGGCCTCAACCTCTCACGGTCCTAACTGGTGTCTGGTCACCCTGATCGGTAGTGCGTGTCCTCACCATCTGTGAGAGAATGAAACAACATAAATTTACTTTTCTAGAATCACAGACTTGCACAACAAAATTCAAGAATGTGAGGTTTTTCCTAAGGGTTCTGCACCCTCTCGAAGATAAGTACAGACATCTCCGCACCAATCCGCAAGACTCTACTAAACCTGCTCATGACTGGTGAGACCTACATAACCTAAAGCTCTGACACCAACTTGTCACGACCCCAAAACACCCAGTCGTGATGGCTCCTATCGTGGAATCAGGCAAGCCACACATTTCTTTTGATTTAAAGTTTTCTTTCAGAAGAATCACTACGTTCGCAGAAAAAGTCTCATTTATAAATCATTTAAAAGTTTAACACCATTAAGACATAAATAAAACAATTCCCCGATCTAGTGTCACTGTGTCATGAGCTACTATAACTACAATGTCGAAATACAAAACTCACATAATACTGTCTGAAATAATAAAATGTGACAGGAAGATAAAGAAGGAGAAAACGAGGCTGCGATCGCCAGCTGCTACCTCGAAGGCTCCAAATCTGACAACAAATCAGCAATCGCTACCGAGTCCCGATGTACCTGGATCTGCACACAAGGTGCAGGGGGTAACGTGAATACACCAACTCAGAAGTAACGAACCCAAATTATGGGTTGAGAGGTAGTGACAGACTAAACCTCACTAAATGTAATAAAAACAGTGCAGAATTTAGGCATGTTCACAGTTCTAACAGATAATGAAAATAGAATGAGTCAGTTATGATTAGTAACCCATGTATAACTCAGTATACTCTACATGCCAATGTCTCAACAGTGTGGGAATGCACATAGTTCTCGCAACTCTCACATACAAGTCCACTTAGTATTGTATATGGCTCTCAGGGCCCAGGGAAGATCCATCCCGGAATATATATACACAGGTGACCGTAGTCACTCAGTATGGAGGAAGGCCAATCCAGCCCCACGAAGAAAATCCATCTACGGAATACCAACATTCGGACAAGATCCATGTCCAGGGAAGATCCATCCCTCAATATCATCAGTGCGCTCACTGGGGTAGTGTTACAGACTCCGGAGGGGCTCCTATAGTCCAAGCGCTATAATAAGCCAGATCTAGGCATAATCAATATAACTTGCTGCGGCGTGCAGCCCAATCCCATATCTGGCTCGCAATAACAGGCTCTCGGCCTCACTTAGTCATCACTCTCCAGTCTCACTCACATGGGCTTACAGATGCATGAAATAGCCCGAATAAATGATAAATGTACAAAATCAGCAATTACAGAAACTGAGACATGATATGATATGCTATGACAGGGCCGAGTATATAACATCAATAAAACATATGAGATGACAGCAATATATGACCACTCGGGTCTCAACGGTATCTGCATGAAGCCTTAACATAGTACTTAACATGATTTGTATGTTCACATTAACCACGTTCATAAAAGCACGGATATCAATCCACAAATAACTCCCAAATGGTGCCATGGGATGAACCAGGTCACAATCACACGGTGCACGCCCGCATGCCCGTCACTTGGCATATGCGTCACCTAAATTATAATCATATAGCATAGTTCGGGGTTTCGAACCCTCAAACCCAAGTTTGGAAACGTTACTTACCTCAAACCGGCTAAAATCCTAGTCCGCAACGCTTTTTCCTCTAGACTCGGCCTCCAATTGCTCTGAACCTAACCAAAATCAGATTTATATCATCAATATATGTTAAAGGGACAAAGCCCACTCGAAATTATCAAATTTAACCAAAAATCCCGAAATTGGCCAAACCCGACCCCCAAGCCCATGTCTCGAAATTCGATAAAAATTGTAAAACTTGAATCCTTACGCTCTCATGAGTTCATACATACCAAATACATCAAAATCCGACAACAAATGGCCCCTCAAATCCTCAAATCAAAGTCTAGAACTTCAAGCCCTAATCCCCCAATTTTAACCATTAATCCTCATAAATTTCATGTCTAATCAGGTACAAATCATCATATAATCAAGTATCGAGTTCAAAACGAATCCCTCTTCAATTCCTCTTAAAAAGCTCCAAACCCGAACATAAATGATGGAAAAATGGCCAAACTTTGCTAAGGCTTCTATTTATAGGTTCTGCCCAGCGATGACTACATATGCGGCCTTTCTAACGCACCTGCGGACTCTCATTAACCGACCAATTTTCGCATCTGCGGTTCATCTACCACACCTGCAGGCTGGCAGATGCGGCCCCAACTTCGTCATCTGCGGTTCCACTCAAGCTGCCCCTTTTCTGCACCTGCTAGGGCATTAATGCACCTGCGGCCACCCATCCGCACCTGCGGCCACCCATCCGCACCTACGAAATCACAGAACAGTTCACACCAGCAACCTTTCCAATTTCCAAAACTCCCCGATGGCCATCCGAAATCATCCCCAGGCCCTCGGGACCTCAACCAAATATTTCAACACATCCCATAACCTCATTCAAACTTAGTCGAGCCCTCGAACCACTCAAAACAATGTCAAAACACCAAATCAACCTCGGATTCAAGCCTAAGAACTTAGAAACTTCGAAATTTCGCCAACTATGCCAAAACCACCCAAACCACGTCCGATTGACCTGAAAATTTGCACACACATCCAAAATGACACTACGAACCTATTCCAACCTCCGAAATTCCTTTCCGACCCTGATAGCTAATTTTCTATTACCGACCGGAAATCGCCTAAAATCTCATTTCGCCAATTCAAGCCTAATTCTACTCCGGACCTCAAAACAACATTCCGAACACACTCCTAAGTGCCAAATCACCTAGCGAAGCTATCCGAACCATAAAAACCACATTCTGAGGCCGTTGCCTATAAGTCAACTTTCGATTGACTTTTCCAACTATTAAGCCAACTTAAGAGACTAAGTGTTTCATTTCTCACTACGACCGCACCTAACCCGAACCAACCAACCCAACACAACATAATTGATCTAAACAACACATGATAAAGCAGAAACAGGGAGAACAAGGTTAATCTCAAATGACCTGCTGGGTCGTTACAGATTATCCATTAATCAATCGGAGATTCATTCAAATGAGTTACTTAATTTCGTGTCCTTTGTCTTTGCATTTTAATCAAGAATAATTTTGCCTCTTAATTTATTGACCTTCCCAGTGAAACTATTTGTTGGTATTAAAATTCAATTCGTATACGTATCTATATTTATTTATCTATTTGATTATTTATTTATATTAACTCAATAAAGGAAAAACTTTGTTCATAAAAGTCAAATGGTTCCAAAAACATACAAATTCTAATTCAACAAGAATACATTGGATCGGTCTCATCTTCCTTCTTCTCAATTTCTGGCATTATATGATGCAAAAACTTCTATATACTTTTTGTATATCATTTTATAGACAATACACAATTTTATGCAATTTTGACATACATTTTGTATATCATTTTGACGTTATATTTTGTGTATCTTATTCAATAATACACAATTTTATAGACATTCTCCCCCTCTTATCCTATGCAATATCAATTTTACGCTTAGGGTTTCAATTCTCCGTCTATATAATAGCACGATGATCCTTAGCAAAATATTGTTCGTCTTTTTACCCTTCAAAGATTGATTTCACTAGACAAAATAGTCTTTTAATTTTTTTTCTAATATTTAGGAATATATATATTTATTATTTTCCTAATATTTAGGATTTCAGAATCAACTAATTTTTTACATTAAAATTTTCTTATTTGAGTTATGTAATATAATAAATTTATAACAAAAATAACAAAGAAAATCGCTTTAGTTTGTGACAAAGGAAAATTTCATTATTATGTCAATTTATAGAAACTTTATATTACACGTTAGGAATGTAGTTGTAACGATTCGACCGGCCGTTTTGAGTTCTAGAGCGTCGTTCGGTGGTTTGAGGGCATGAGCAACTTCACTTCAGGTATTATAACTTGTACGCATGGTCGGAATTGAAATTCGGGAAGTTCGGAGTGGATTTGGAAAGAGAATTCTCATTTAGGAAGCTTTAAGATGGAAGAATTTGACTAAGGCTGATTATGAGTAAACAACCTTGGAATCTGGATTTAAAGGTTCCAACAGGTTCATATGATAATTTTGGACTCAGGCGTATGTCCGGATCGTGTTTTGGATGAACCGGGAGCGTTTCGGCGCCTATTGTGGAAGTTGGTATTTTGGAAGTATTTCATAAGTTTTGGTTGAGGTACATTTCAATGTTATCGATGTCCGTTTGGGATTCCGAGTCTGAGAATAGCTCCGTATGGTTATGATGACCCAAAAGGTCATCTTATGTTTTATAATTCGATTCTGCACTCTTTAGCCTTAAAAATCCCATTTTTACCCTTCTTGATTTGCATACGTAGTTCAGGCGTGTTTCCGGAAGGATTTTATGTTGAAAGTTGATGAAAATAATAATTTTTGCCTTAAAAGTTGATTTTAGTTGACTTCGGTCAACGTTTTAAGTAAACGGACCTGGACCCGTGTCTTGACGGTCCCGCTGGGTTCGTAATAAAATATGGAAGCTGGGCGTATGCCCGGAATCAAATTCCGAGGTCCCTAAGCTCGAGATATGAATTTTGTTTAAAAATTGAAAGACTAAAAATCTAATGATTTTATGAATTTGGTTAATGTTTGATCTTGTTGGTATCAGACCCGTATTTTAGTTTCGGAGCCCGATACAGGTCCAAAATAATATTTATACCTTATCTGTGAAATTTGGTGAGAAATGGAGTTGATTTGACGTGATTCGGACGTCTGGTTGTGAAAATAGGAATGTGAAAGTGTTCTTGAGAATTTCATGTGATTTGGTGCTAAATTCATAATTCTAGGTGTTATTCTGGCAATTTGACGCACGAGCAAGTTCGTATGATATTTTTAGACTTGTGTGCACTTTTGGTTTAGAGCCCCGAGGGCTCAAGTGAGTTTCAGATAGGCTGAGGAGTGAAATGAACTTAGAAACCATAGCTGGTGTGCTTCAGGTCAGCAGATCTCGCATTTGCGAGGTCTGTCTCGCAAATGCGAGCCTCGCATTTGTGAAGAAGCATCGCAATTGCGAGCATGGGCTGGGACTGGGGACTCTTGCATTTGCGAGGTTACTGTCGCATTTGTGATAGTTTAATGTTCGCGATAGTGAACAAGTTGTTCACATTTGCGAAGGCAGTAGAAATGTGACAAGTTCGCATTTGCGATACCTTTCTCGCATTTGCGAGCTTGCGCAATTGCGAAGCTCAGGTCGCAAATGCGACATCTGCAGCTCTGTAAAAGTGAAGTTATGACGGGGTTTTCCATTCATTCTTCAAATTTCAAAACCTAAAACACAAGAGGCGATTTTCCAAAGACTTTTTGTTCCCCAAATTGTCGCGACCCATTTTCTGAACAAGCCGTGACCGGCACCCGATCACTAAACATGATCGAGCGAACAATCTGCGCTTATCAAATATATTATAACTTCAAACTTTATATGCAACAAGGCAATACTTTAACCAAATACTTTTAATTAATTTAAATATCTAAAATAAACCAACTCCAAAACTTTATTTGTAGTAATCACTGAAATACTATTAAGTTATTATCAAAAACATCTGAATCTTAACCCAACGACTATGTCTATGAAACCTCTACTGATAAACTAAAGCACTGCTCAGGACATGAGACTTCCTGGCCAGTTCTCTAAGTAAGCAAAGAAATATCTAAGTAAAGGTGACCCTAAGGAATACTCCACGAACAAAAGCGGAGCTCACCATTAGCACTGGAAGAGAGGGAAGTCCTAGCCTGTAGCCTGCTCGCCTGCAAAACCGGTTCATACGTTTTACCGCAGACCAATGTAGGTTCCCAAAAGAGAACGTTAGTACCATCCATTGTACTCAGTGAGACTCAACGACAGGGGACTAAAATTTAATAACATATACATTACGAGCCAAGATTCTAAAGGCATGTAAAATAAAAAGCTTATAAGAACAATTCTAAGTAATTGCATAATAGCAGTTTATGAATATTCTAAAAGAAATTCTTTTCTTTTTCTTTATTATAGAAAGATACTTTACTTTATACTTTGGGAGTTCCAACTATCCTGACATATTTCTGTCTTACTCACCGTGTGATCGACACGGGTTTGATCCCAACCTGATCGAATAGGTCCAATCCACGAGGTGCCACTCGCTTCATGGTTCTCAACGCTCATGTATCATACCTTAGAATGGCTAAGTAAATTCTCAGCAACGAGACCCTCAACTCGTGTGCCCCCTACTTTGGAACAAGTAGTTTCAGGAAGTCAACCCCTTGGTAGGACCCTCAGCCTGAACGATGACCACTTCTCAGAATAAATGATACTTCCAAAAATCTTTTCTTTCTAAAACTTCTTCTTGTGACTTTTCAAGTCTACATCTTTTCTTGGAACATCATATACAGACTCATTTTGGTATCCTTAGTTGTAAAGCATGACATAAGAATGAAATAAACATTCAAAAGTATTTCTAAAGATTCTTGCCTCTTCATAAATTTTCAACATGAAAATGACATATAAGAATAACACTAAAATCTGAAAATTTATGCACATATATCATAATAAATCATCTAAACTTTTGCTAGAACAATTCTAAGTTAACAGGTACTTACTCGCCCCAAATAAGTAAAATAAACTCTGCCGGTCTGCCAAGAATATAGGACTGCCACCATCTGCGGGCCCTGCCCTCTAGCTGAAAAGTGGTGAAGTCAACTCCATGGGACTCCAATATCCTCATGTTGTGCAGTCTGTCCCTGCACCTATCAATAAAGTCCTGAGCATCCTCATGGCGCTCACCTCCGAAGACAGGAGGGTGCAGTCTGGTCCATCTGTCTAATAACTTCTGCGGGTCGCCATCCGCAGTTGGTCTGGGCACAGGTGCTGCTGCTGCCACTTGCTGAACCCCGCCCACGGGCAGTGTACCCGGGGTCTGATATACTGCTGCTGCATGTTCGGCAGCCTGTACAGTAGGGGTCTGTGCTCCCCCTCCCGCCTGAGATGTGGTCGGATCGACTGGAAATAAACCAGCATGCGTCATGGTGTCCATGAACCTCATCATACGGCCCATGACCTCCTGAAATCCAGGAGCTGTCATAAAGTCCAAAGGGGCACGATCTGCTGCGGGCACCTCGCCTTGCTCCTCAACGACGGGATCCTCTACTGGATCCACTGGGGGTATAACTGGTACAGTCCTGGGACGTCCTCGTCCCCTACCTCGGGCCGGTGCCCCCCGGCCTCTGCCACGGCCTCGGATGACCGGGGTAGCGGCCCCTCCCGGGTCCGGAACGTCGGTTCCGCGCGTCTTCACCATCTGTGAGAGAATAGAAGAGTGAGATTTAGTATACCATCAATTGCACGATAGAAGATGAATAAAGAGAAATTTCCTAACACCCTATAGCCTCCCGAAGATAAATACAGACGTCTCCGTACTGATCCGCAAGACTCTATTGGGTTTGCCTGTAACTCATAAGACCTACATTAACCTAGGACTCTGATACCATGTTGTCACGACCCAAATCACAACCCAGGTCGCAATGGCGCCCAACACCTCAGTCAGGCCAGCCAACCATTTCCCACTAGTGAGTTCCATGTAGTTTACCGAAAAAACAAAACATTTTTCCACACTTGCTTAACTTAATCTTTGGGACATTAAGTAGAAACAGATAACTTAGAGCATTTTATACCAAAATAGAAAATCATGAAATATTAAATTTTTGATTTACATCCCAAATAAAGTCTACTAGCGTGTGTGCCAGGAACTAGTGTCACAAGTCTACAGGCAGCTAATAGAATAATACCAAAAGTATAAGAAGTTTGTCCTACTGTCTGAGTAAGTATAGACAAAAATGGCAAAAAAAAAGAAGAGATAGCCCCAAAGTGATGCTGGGAGTCGCTAAGAGAAGTAGCTCACCGTGGACTCTAGACCAGGTAAATGTATCAAGGACGAACTCCGGGCTGATACCCATATGCACCAGCCTCAGAATCTGTACAATTAAGTACACAATGTAGCATCAGTACATAAACAATATGTACCCAGTAAGTATCCCGCATAATCTTGAAGAAGTAGTGACGAGAGGTCGACGTGACACTTACTAGGGTCAGAATAATATGTTTTAAGTCTAAAGCTAAGAAGGAATGGCAATTTATGAATAATAATGAAGACATGAACATCAAATATTCTTTACAATTACCTGTACGTGTCAAGTTTTCTAACATACAATTTACCTAGTTTTCATTTCTCATGGTATTTAACAGATACATAATCACAGAACACCCAACATCTAACAAACACATAACATGCCGTGAACGTACGACTGACGCAACACGAAAATAAATGTGCACTGCCGAAGGGTCGAACGGCTCGAACCATAGATGCATCTACTACACCTCTCACGAATCGAACATGCGACGCGGTTGAAAAAATATTAGGGCTACCCCGCTCGCGAATCATACATGCGACGTGGGTTCCCGTATATATACACACAAATAACAAGAAATCAAGAAATTCAGTAGAGGATATACTTACAGAGAAGGTTTCCATAATATAATTTCAGAATGTAACCTCCTAGATGCTCACTTAATAATTCAATGATATTAGACAACCTAAATTAACATTTACGATTATAGTTACGGCAGATAAAGCATGCTTGTGAATCCTAAACTCCCGACATGGCATAATAGCAGCAACGCACGGACTCGGGTCACTTCGTGCGTGCTTAGTCCCCACAACTAAAGACATACAATTATTTATATTCACCTATGGAGACAATTCCCTCTTACAAAGTTAGAAAGGAGACTTGCCTTGTGCCAAGCCTACTTTCCGGGTCAAGAACGCGCCCGAAACTCCAAATTTGTCGCCCAAGGATTCGAAACTAGTCAAATATTGCATAAATAAATCAATCTATACTCAAAAGTACAAAATTTCCCTATTTAAATGATTATTTCAACCTAAATTGCAAAATCCCAAAATACACTCCCAGGCCCACATGCTCGGATTCCAAAAATTTCCTGAGGAAATACTTACCCATAGCCTATGGATCAATATTATATGGTTTTTGTACGATTCCATAACACATTTCTTGGAAATTTCCCATTTTTGTCAAAAATATAGGTTTTACTCTAAACCCATGATTTCCACTACTTTAAGGTGTTAATCTACCTAGGAATTCAAGTATTAAGCTAAGTTTATAGTAGGAATTACTTACCTTACAGTAGCTAGGTCGAATGCCCTCCTTGCTTGCTCTCAAAATTTCCCAAGAATGAAGAAAGTGTTAAAAAATGGCTAAGTCCCGAGTTAAATCAAAGTGCACTGCCTACAGGCTTTTCGTACCTGCGGCTCGAGGAACTCACCTGCGGCTCGAGGACCGCACCTGCGGTCTCGCATCTGCGAGAAAAGTCTCGCACCTGCGGAGAAGGGGAAGGGAGGCTGGTTTCGCACCTGCTATGGGAAGTCCGCACCTGCGTCTCCGCTTCTGCGGAAAGAGGCCCGCACCTACGGAAATTGGCAACTCCCTGAGGAGTCTCACCTGTGAGACTGGGACCGCAGGAGAGGTCTCGCACTTGCGACTGGACCTTCGCAAGTGCGGCCGCACCAGACCTGGTGCACCAGCATTCACTTTTTGGCTGGTTTTTGCCTCGCTCGATGCCCGAATGACATCTGGGCCCACTCGAGACCCCGTCCAAATACACCAACAAGTCTCAAATCATACTACGGACTCGCTCGAGCCTTCGGAACGTGCGAAACAACGTTAAATCTAAAAATTACACCCCAAAACCTATTGGATCAAACTTAAGAACTTCAAGTTCTTTGAATTCGCTAACAAAGCGCCGAACCTATCTATACTACTCGGAATGACACCAAATTTTACAAGCAAGTCATAAATGACATAACAAAACTATTCCCAGTCTCGGAATTCCGTTTGGACCTCGATAACACTAAAACACGTTCCAAACCTCAATTTGAACTTAAGGAAATTCTTATTTCACTATTTGGCGCCGAAATGTTCCCAGGTCATCCAAAATCCGTTCCGAACACACGCCCAAGTCCGAAATCATCATACGAACCTACTGGAATCTTCGGATCTCGATTCCGGAGTCGTTTACTGAAAATTTTGACTGAAGTCAAACTTGGCCTTTAAGGCCAACTTAGGGAACTAAGTGTTCCTATACTATCCCAAACTCCTCCAAACCTCGAACCACCTGTCCCCGCAAGTCAGAAATCAGAAAAAACAAACTACGGGAAGTCTCATTTAGGGGCACGGGGGTCCTAGAACACAAAACGACCGGTCGGGTCGTCACATCTCAATTCTTACCTATTAATACTGTAGGATAATTGATAATAGAGAATTTTATATACCTGAATTCAAAAATTAGTGATTTGTAAAGAACCCTAAAAAATTTTCGTGGCCTCCGTGTGTAATCAACGCTGCCTCTGTTTCTGTTCTTGAGAATGTTTTGTTTTTGCGTTTCTGTTGCATATAAGGAATTCTAAATCCTTTTTGAGTTCAAACAGCCTTTTACGGGCTTTTAGTCTTGTCCCCTATTTTTCTTATATTTGTTTTCCTTTTTTTTGTGTGTTTTGACTGAACTAGAGTTGTTACATATCCTATTAGCCGAAACTTTATCGAATGCCATAATATCAATATCAATATGTGCGAATCCTAATATTGATATTATGGCACATACAAAATGACAATTTCTTGTTTTCAGATCTAGTTTTGTGTGCGTGCGTTGAACGTGTGAATTGCGTTAATTAATACTAAATATATACAAAGTTGAAAAACAACAATGGAAGTTAAACTAAATGCAATATATGTTAACTGATGAAAATAAATATTATTACATCGACACAATATAGTTGAATTCAATAGTTTCTGAATAAATTTAGTATAATTTGTTCTATAGTATTTATTGTTATGAATATTATATTATATATGCAATGTTATTTTATTTCACCTAGCATCTTTTATAAACTCTTTGTTCACATGTCATTTTATAAGAAAAAAATTGTTCATTCAAAATTATTCAAACTTATAGATAAGCTAAGTTAACCTCTTTTTATGTGAAACAGTTGCCTAGACTCTTATTGATCTAAAAGCGTGTTTGACCAAGCTTCTAAGAGGCTAAAAGTACTTTATTTTTGATAAATTAAAGGTGTTTGGCTAAAACAGAGAAGTGTTTATGAGCACCAGTGGAAGCATTTTTCTGCTTGGGAAGAAGCTACAAATTTTAGCATCTTCGATAAAGTAGAAGTAAAAGCAAAAAAATAATTTTTTCAAGACAAAAATATTATTATTAAAAAATTTTATTTCTCAAATTATCCCTCGTTAATTTAAATTTTTTCCTTTTCTTCTTTTGTTTCTACCATCCATGTCTTTATTTTTCTTATTTTCATCATTGATTATTCTTCTTATATTCTTCTTTTAAGTATATCTCTACTATTAACGGGTCTCTTCTTTTATGTAGGATTTATGGAGTGAATTTACAGTACACGCATTGCTCGTGTATCCTATCTAGGTGGATTATACAAAAAATAACAAATCATATTAAAATTATATTAAAAAGTATATTTATTTAAGTTAATAAAAATTAAAGTGTAAGTTCTTAAAATTGAGAAATATTAATCCTACAAATACCTAACTTATAAGGGAAGAAATTGCCATATAGAAGTGAAAAATACCAGGCAATATACAAATAATGAACATGTTTAAAGAATAAAAATATCATTTATCAAAAAGAGAGATATTTATTCGAAGTAATTTTATTTTGGGTGTGTTGAGTTTAAATCTTAATAGATAATCATTGAGTAGTTACTTAATTATATATGTTATAGTTGCTTTTATTGGGGAATAAAATGCTAATTGATGTAATTCTCACCAACTTAAGGTTCCTATACGATACAAACTTCTTGGAAAGTTGTTAATTTACCAATATTCAAGGAATACCAAAATTTTGCTAATATACCAAAACTTAGAGTAGCAATTTTTAACTGACTTTAAAGCCTTAGATATTAGCTAGAATTAAAATGTCATTTCAAGAAAAAATTAAAATATTTATATTAATTATAATTACAATGTTGTCTGACATGGAGTATATAGTCAAAGCATAAAAAGTTGATCGATTTTTTTGTATAGGGATTTTGTGCTTTTAAATTAGTATAACTATAAATAGATATGAAAAATAGATAACTATGGAAATTTGTCTATTGATAAATTTATTTTTAAAAATATCTAACTGAATTGCTAAAGAATTAATTTGCTGTACATCTATAATTTTATAAACTCCATTCAATATTTATTTATTCGTCCTCCTTTCTATATCTAGGTTTTTGAAAAATGGGGTCAAAATTATCACTCATGAACGTGCTTTCTCGATCTAATGAATTCCAGTTGACCTAAAACCTAACATTTATTAATTCTTTAGAGAAATAAAAGACTCCCAAACCTAAAAGAAATTGAGCGTGAGGGAAATTTTTGATGTGATTTTCATGCGCTATTTTTTTAATTAAAAAATATTATATTATATAGTTCACATAAGAAAAAAATTTAATACACAAAATTTAGTTGTTTTTAAAGTCTAAATTATTAAAATATACCTAAATGTCTATTCCAAAATATTAGAAAATACTTAAAACTCTATTTTGTATAGTGTGAAATCGATATTACAGGAGACAATCTAATTTATAGTATTTTAAAAAAATGCAATTGGGGTGGCATTTATCAATTGTACAACATAAGAAAAAATAATAATTAATTAATAATACTTAGATCGGATGTTTAACTAATTCTCTGTTATGAACCATAATTGTCCAACCAACCTGTATAAAATTTATAAATTAATTCAAATTGAAATTCAGTTAATCCATAATATAGAACAAAGGTTATATGAAAATTAGTAGAAGTTTTCAAGATGTCAAATATAAAATCAACCCAGCCAAATCCAAATTATGAAACAAAGAATTATATAAAAATTAACAGAAGTTTATAAGATAAAGAGGGCAACAACATCAACTTAGTATAATCTCATAAGTGGGGTCTGAGTAAGGTAGTGTATATGCAGACTTTACCCCTACCATGAGATAGAGAGGCTGTTTCGATATACAATCATTACAAGAGTTGTAATATAAAGAGCACATAAATTCAACAACCTTATATTTTAAAGCAATACCATTATTGAAAAGAAAGCTTCACAGATGACGGGTTACAACACACTAATCTTGTAACAAATGCCTACATATACCGCGTACAAATTAAAGATGGTATATAATACAAAATACTTTGGTATTATATTCAAAGTTCTAATAAAGTGCGTGAATACGAAATTCAACTACTAATATAAAGGTTACAAATACGTGAATGCAAAATCCAACTATTAATACAAACAAGCACACGCAAAATTCAATTATTAATATATTTTTTTCCAAAGAAAGAGAACCTGAATCCTTAGTCTTGTGCTGCTCGAACAAGAATTGTTTTGACAGAAACCTATGGGAGACTAAATATAAATGGAATTGAAGGAAAACCTTTCCTCGTGTGAAGTGGATTTGAACGAAAAACTTTCCTAGTATGTTACCGCACCAAACCGACAAGTTGAGTCAAACCGGAAAAAAAAACTTGATTAGTGGTTTGGTTTGATTTGGTTTGGTATTTAGAAAAAAAACCAGGTTGTTATGAGTGCGGGGATCCGGGCCATATCAACAGGACTTGTCCCAGGCTTCGGGGCAAGGCCGTGCATTTTAGAATCATCAGCCTATGATTACAGCACCGACAGTTCAGCCACCCAAAGGCACAGGACAGGTTGGTAGAGGTCGTCCTAGAGGTGGGGGCCAGGCAGGAGGAGCCCGGCCAGTTCCTGTTCATTCCGGTGGAGGCCGGTCGTCCTACTGTCTGAGTAAGTATAGATAGAAATAGCAAAAAAAAAAGAAGAGATAGCCCCAAAGTGCTGCTGGGAGTCGCCAAGAGAAGCAGCTCACCGTGAAGTCTAGACCAGGTAAATGTATCAAGGACGAACTCCGGGCTGATACCCAGATGCACCCGCCTCAGAACCTGTACAATTAAGTATAGAGTGTAGCATGAGTACATAAACAATATGTACCTAGTAAGTATCCCGCCTAATCTCGAAGAAGTAGTGATGAGAGGTCGACGTGACACTTACTAGGGTCAGAATAATATGTTTTAAGTGTAAAGCTAAGCATGAATGGCAATTTATGAATAATAATGAAGACATGAACATCAAATATTCTTTACCATTACCTGTACGTGTCAAGTTTTCTAACATACAATTTACCTAGTTTAAATTCTCATGGTATTTAACAGATACATAATCACAGAACACCCAAAATCTAACAAACACATAACATGCCATGAACGTACGACTGGCGCAACACGAAAATAAATGTGCACTGCCGAAGGGTCGAACGGCTCGAACCATAGATGCATCTATTACACTGCTCACGAATCGAACATGCGACGCGGTTGACATAATAGTAGGGCTACCCCACTCGCGAATCATACATGTGACACAGGTTCCTGTATATATACACACAAATAGCAGAAAATCAAGAAATTCAGTAGAGGATATACTTACGGAGAAGGTTTCCATAATATAATTTCAGAATGTAACCTCCTAGATGTTCACTTAATAATTCAATGATATTAGGCAACCTAAATTAATATTTACGATTATAGTTACGACACATAAAGCATGCTTGTGAATCCTAAACTCCCGACACGGCATAATAGTAGCTACGCACGGACTCGAGTCATTTCGTGCGTGCGTAGCCCTCACAACTAAAGACATGCAATTATTTATATTCACCTATGGGGGCAATTCCCTCTTACGAGGTTAGAAAGGAGACTTACCTCGTGTCAAGCCTACTTTTCGGGTCAAGAACGCGCCCGAAACTCCAAATTTGTCGCCCAAGGACTTGAAAAATCCGACTATAAATGGTTTGGTTTGGTATTAACTAAAAAAAATCAACCCGGGACTAAACCAACCCGAATATATATATATATATATATATATATATATATATATATATATATAATTTTTAAATTTATTTCATACATTAACTCTTTTATTATAATATAATTAATATAATTTTCTTTAACTTAGTTATTATTTCTTAACTTCAGATTGGGCTACAATTTAGTCCCACTGCCCATAGATCACTTAGGTAAAAAAATCCCAAACCATTACACCCAAACCCAAGTACTGATGTTTAGTTCACTTCCAAAGTTGAAGAGAGAAATTTTCGTTCACTTCCAAAGTTGAGGGAGAAGCAAACCCTACAGCCGCAAGCTCTTCCTTTTCAATTCGAGTTTACTTCGTCCGATTCAAGTCCAGTTCGTCCGATTCAAGTTTAGTGCGTCCCAACTCAGTTTAATTTCGAATCAACTCATCTTGATTTGGTGTAAGTGAAATCTCTATTTCATATTCTTCTTACAAACATCAAAGGTTTTGCCGAAAGTTTCATTAGCTTTGTCTCCGTAACAAAGTCCAAAGTCTCAATTCGACTGAATCATACGAGATTTAGATAAAGCAATCTCACAATATACAAATTTATATGCAAAGATTAGAGCAACTAAATCAATAAATGCACATTATACATTGAGGGACTTAAATTATTTAGAATCTCCTAATAATATGTCCAAATGATCAATTTGCATATGCCAGTGATGTTGTTCTGTTTTCTCCCTCCATTATTTATCAATTTAATTCAATTATTTTTATTAGATAGCATCTCTCACTGCCTTATAGACTTTATATATATGGGTCAATTTTTAGTACTTGTAGTACTTGATGATCTAGGTAAAAAGGAAATTATAAAAAATATCAAAAGATATGAAACCAAAAAGTGGCATCCCCTTCATTCTAGGAAAAGTTAAACTTCTTATAGCATTGCTTGTTTCGCAGCTCTGTTATGCAGGATTTCATATAGTTTCAATACTTGCACTTAATATTGGTGTTAACAAAATTGTGTATCCAGTTTATAGAAACTTTATTGCATTGCTTTAGTTACCACCTCTAACATTCTCTATATCGATTTAGTTTTTCCTCCTTGCATTAATAGGGTAAGCAAGCAGTAAGAGGAGTTATCCAAATATGGTAAGCGGTGTTTTATTTGCCTTCTGTTTTCAAATTTTCTTTTTTTGGTTAATCTTTTTTATTTAGTTTTGTATCATAAGCTAGTTTTGTATCATAAGCTAATAACTATTGCTTTGAGATTACAACTTTCTTTATCATGGAAGAGGAGGGAAATAGTGAAAGAAAATCCGATCTTGAGATATACTTGATAGATGATGTGGTGAAAATCAAGGATTTTAATATCTTGAGTTGGTGGAAAGCTTCGTCTAGTAAATATTCAATTGTTTCAAAAATTGCTAGGGATGTTCTTCCTATTCCTATTTTTACTGTTGCATCTGAGTCGACTTTTAGTACAGGTGGTCGAATTCTTGATACTTATCGGAGTTCTTTATCGCCAAAAATGGTAGAAGCTCTTATCTGCACTCAACAATGGATACGATCACCTTCCAAAGAATGCAAGTTTGAAGACATTTTGGAGGAAGTCCAGAAACTTGAGGAAATTGAAGAAGGTAATTTTCTTCAATTCTTAATCAAATATGATTGTGTTTGTTACTTTGTTTTATTTTATTTATTACTTAATTTGTTTTTTTTCTCTCAGAATATCCAGACTCACCTTTGAGGATTGATTAGCCAGTCATGTTCATGATGTTACAATTCATGATGGATTATAGGCTTGTTTGTTATCAATAGCTACTAGTTGTATGCAGTTTTTCAATTAACCAAGACTTCTTAAGTTTACTGGGGACAATTATAAATTGTAATAGTATAGATGATCTTAGAGTATTACTCCATCAACTCTAATGTAGTTATAGTTTTGCCATATTCTGTTTTGTATCTAATGCTATTGGAAGGGGTTGGAGTAAAGAAATGAATTTCTCTAGTAATTGTTTACTTGTTGAAGTTATCTTTTAGTAATTAAGCTTGGATTGAAGTGTTGAGATTGGTGGCAAGCAAAGGCATATCAACTTGATGCCATGGGTTCCTTCTGTCCAGTGATATGGATATGCTTTTGTGCGTGTGCTAGTTTTAATAGGTATTCTGTCCAGTAGTAAGGATATACTTTTGTGTGTTAGCTAATTTTAATAGGGAAAAATACTTGTTGAATTGAGCAAATTTAGATACTTATGGGAGTTTACTCTATGAGCTGATTTGAGATTTATTGAAGTTGTTGAAGTTGATTTGAGATTTATTGAACCTGTTGGCCATTCCAAAATGCTGAAGTTGATTTGAGATTTGTTGAATTTGATTTGAGATTTGTTGAATTGAGCAAAATGCTTATGGAAGTTATTGAAGTTGAGATTTGTTCAAAATGCTCAAAATTGAGATTTGTTGAAGTTGTTGAAGTTGATTTGAGATTTGAGATTTGTTCAAAATGCTGAAGTTGATTTGAGATTTGTTGAATTGAGCAAATTTAAATACTTATGGAAGTTGTTGAAGTTGATTTGATATTTATTGAACCTGTTGGCCATTCCAAAATGCTGAAGTTGATTTGAGATTTGTTGAATTGAGCAAATTTAAATACTTATGGAAGTTGTTGAAGTTGATTTGATATTTATTGAACCTGTTGGCCATTCCAAAATGCTGAAGAATCTTGGACACCGAACAACAAAAACCTGAGAAACCCGAAAAACCCGAGAAACCCGAGAAAATTGAAAGCTGAAAAACCTGAGTGTTGTCGGTTTGGTTTGGTTTATAAATATAAAAATCCGACACCTTTGGTTTGGTTTGGTAAAGGGAAAAACCGAACCATCATGAACTATTCCTAAACAGTAGAGAATTAGTTAATTGAAGAAGGTAATTTTCTTCAATTCTTAATCAAATATGGTTGTGTTTGTTACTTTGTTTTATTTTATTTATTACTCAATTTGTTTCTTTTCTCTCAGAATATCTGGACTCACCTTTGAGGATTGATTAGCCAGTCATGTTCATGATGTTACAGTTTATGATGGAATATAGGCTTGTTTGTTATCAATAGCTAACAATCAATACCTGGATCTGCACAAAACAAAATGTGCAGAAGAGTAGTATGAGCACACCATAATGGTGCTCAGTAAGTATCAAGACTAACCTCGGTGAAGTAGTGACGAGGACTAGTCAAGACGCTCGCTGGTCTAATAATTAAACAGGTATATATGTATAAAATGACAGAATTTGACATCTATCTAATGACTACACAAGATAGTAAATAACAGAACAACTACAATGCGGAAGGAAGTACACCAAACAACAACAGAACAACATAATAATACACAGAAAATGGACAGAAATACAAGCCAAACCGGAAACCACAACACAATAAGAACACTAGTAACTCATCGCTGCATTAGTTTGTCCACATCAGGCCTTAGCCAATAACACCCCAATAAGTTGGTCAAATCCTTGAGTGAAACTTTTCAACCGCAAGTTTATATTGAAAGCTCGTTAAAAATATAATAATTTCAGTGTAAAAATTTCCTTTGAAATATACTTCCTCCAAAGATACATAAATATACTTTACAAAACGAAATCCTCAAACGAAATTCCTTTCAATAAAAGCTTTTCAAATGTACCTTTCTAGTAAATGTTTTACAAACATAATTTCCTCCAAGATAAACGCTTTGCAAACATAGTTTCCATGAAGGTAAACACCTTTAAACTTTACTTTTTCAATAATTGTCCTTCAGACATAGTTTTCTTCAATATAAAAACAACCGGGATTCAGTCAATATGCAATGCAGTATAGGGGGAAAGCTCCCGGAATACGTCCGTAGTCCTAATTTAAATATGCAGTGCAGTACAGGGGGAAAGCTCCCGGAATACGTCCGTAGTCGTATACGTCCATACTCCCAATTTAAATATGCAATGCAGTACAGGGAGAAAGCTCCCGGAATGCGTCTGTAGTCCTAATTTAAATATGCAGTACAGGGGGAAGCTCCCGGAATACGTCAGTAGTCCCAATTTAAATATTCAGTATAGGGAGAAAGCTCCCGAAATACGTCCGTAGTCCCAATTTAAATATGCAGTACATGGAGAAAGCTCCCGGAATACGTCCATAGTCCCAATTTAAATATGTAGTGCAACAACCAAAGACAACAATTATAGCACGGCAGAAAACTCGTACATCACCACATCAAATACAAAGCAACCAGGACAATGACACAAGATACGGAGAATAAATCAATACAAGAACTTCAATTCACAAAGAAACAATATAACATCGTTCACAAGGAATAATCATGGCACATAATACTAAGTGTAAAAGGGACAACTTGACCAAGGAAAACAAGACAAGAAAATCAACAAATTCAAGTCAAAAACAAGAAGACAACACAAGTCAAATAATTCCAAGTAAGGACAAGTCGACTAAGGTATAGAATATCTAAACTTCTTTTAAGGTTGAACAATTACGAGGATATTCAACAATTTCACTTAAGGACAAGCAGTAGGAGAATCATAACTTCTGTTAAGACCAAAAAAACAATTATAGGATGAGATGAAAATAATTACGATTTGAGATAAGTAGTTAAGAGGAACTAGCATGACAGTAAAAAGGAGTAAATTCTTCAGATAAGTCAATTAGGAGTCAAATAGGCAAAAGGAGTAAATCCAAAAGTAAGAAATCCTACATTTAGGCAAGTCAAGATGAACTAGAAATTTGGAAATTCAATCATGCCAAGAACAATTCATACTCAGCGACTATAAGGACCTAAGATTGCAAAAGGGAAAATTTTTCCGCAAATAAGTCCGAGCACGCACTCGTCACCTTGCGTACACGAACTATAACCAACATAGAAGACTCAAATCCTAAGGGAAAATTCCCCCACACAAGGTTAGGCAAGATACTAACCTCAACCTCTCAAATCAAACTTGAAATCACGTTCTTGCCACGAGTATCCGACTCCAAATGGCCCAAATCTAATCAAATCAATAGCATCGGGTAAATAATACTACAAACAACTAGTTTAACTAATAAATTCGAAGCTAAGACGCGAAATTAGTAAAACCGCACATAAAGTACCCCGGGCCCACGTCTCAAAATCGGGTAAAATTTATAAATTATGAACACCGCTCATTTATGAGAACACTCGAACAAGAATCATCAAAATCCGACGTAAAAATCTCACTCAAATCTCAGATTTTCAATTGGGGAACTTTTCCCCCCATTTCTAAACTTTTACTCTCAAACTCCTTGATTAAATGAGGAAAACCATAATAGATTAATGCAATAAAACCAAATTCGAGTAAGAAATCGTTACCCACAAGATTCCTCTAAAAATCCGTCAAAGAATCGCCTTCTCCCGAGCTCAAAATAAAAAATGGAGTGAAAATAAATAAACCCTCGAATATAAACTCTCTGCCCAGCGATGACCGCACCTGTGGCTAATTGGACCGCATCTGCGGAAAATACATCGCAGGTGTGAAAACTCACTAAATGAACTGGGGCCGCACCTGCAATCACTGGGCCATATCTGCGGGTCCGCACCTGTGGAAACCCGTCCGCACCTGCGAACCTGGCTTCCCCTGACCAAAACCGCTCCTGCGACACCCTCCACCGCACCTACGTGTCCACACCCTGCGGCTCCCCATCCGCAGGTGCGAAACACCAGAACCAGCAATGCTTCAGCTGGTTTTCTTCCAAAATCATCCCGTTGAGCATCTGAAACATCCCCGAGGCTCCAGGGACCTCACCCAAACTTAGCAAACCGTCCTAATACCTTATCCAAACTTAGTTCGAGCCTTCAAAACACATCACATAACATCAAAATCACCAATTATGCATGGATTCAAGCCTAAGAACTTATGAGATTTCCAAAATCCACAACCGATGCCGAAACACGTCAAAACTAGTCCGAATGACCTCAAATTTGACACACAGATCACAAATGACACTACGAACCTACAACCGCTTCCGGAATTCCATTCCGGGCTCGATATCAAGTACCTATCGGCTGAAATCGCCGAAAATCTAACTTTCGTCAATTCAAACCTAAATCTACTACAGACCTCGAAAACACATTCCGGACGCGCTCCTCAGCCCAAAATCGCCATCCTAAGCTGCTGACATCATCCCTAACTCATTTCGGAGCCGTTTACATTAAAAGTCAAATTTCGATAAAACTTTACCGTTTAAACTTCCACAACAACAGTCTTTCTTTTCCAATTCGACTCTGAATCATCCGGTAACTGTATTCAACCATGCACGTAAGTCGATATACATAATACGAAGCTGTTCAAGACCTTATGCGATCGAACGGAGCTTAAATTCTCAGAACGACCGGTCGGGTCGTTACACCTTTCTACAGAGGTTATCACTTAATTATATCAGCACATACAATTTATCATTTATATACAAAATAAAGTGTTTGACTTCAATTTTACTCATTTTTCTCTCCGTCTTCTTCCTTCCCTAAATCCAACCAGATTCAAACCTTTTTCAAACTCATTGACGATCCACACAAATTTCTAAACTTCAGCATCAACTCTGCACCAGTCAATTTGAGTCATCAGAATTTTTCCAAAAAGAAAAAAACAAAGCAATAACAAACAATAAAAAAAAAGTTCGATGGAAAAGAATGAATGAACACACTTGCGAAAGAAATATACCTCTATTTTATTTGTGTAGCCTTTTTATAGTGTAATTTCAAACTTACAATGCTAATATTTTTGCCTTTATTCAATATTGTCACGTGATTGATAATAGGCTATAATTACGTATTTTAGTCGCTTATTACACTCTAATTTACTGCACTTTAATTGAGTTTGAGCTTTAATAGCTACTGTTTTGCACTAATTGTGTGTTTTATGCCTTGTAAGAGTGATTCCGATCTATGTAGATGTTAAAAATGAATTCAAGTTATTTTGAAGCTTTGAAGTCTGAGTAAAAGCACAAGGATTAAGTTAGGATTGTGTTCGAGGATCAACAGATGATAGGGCAACGAAATAAAAAATCGAGCAGACATATTACGCATTGTCTAGTAAAATACACATGACTTTTCGCTCAGAACTCCGTTTGGGCTCCACAATATTTTTGGAAAGATAGTACAAAGGGATACAACTTTCATGCTTTACATATTTTCAAATTCCCAACAAAACAGGGTGAAAGGTGCACCGAAAATGAGCGGCCGCGCACTGACCGTGCATATAGGGCGGAAAGTGTGAAAAGTGCACGACGACGCACGTCCTGTCCGGGAAAAGTGTCCTTTTTTGTGTAGGAGAAGGTATAATTGTTTGGGCCCGACCCTACTTGGTATATATACATGGAAAAATGGTATTTGAGGACTTTTGACACACTTTGAACCTAAGGAGGCAAGAACATACTAGGAGCAAGACGAAAAAATCCTCTACGAGTTTTTAACTTCCTTCTTCCTATTTCCATTATTGTTATGAATTCTAGTACTGTAGTTATGCATACTATTATTAATAGCTAATTTGTTATCTAGGGTTTTGATGGAACCTATTGGAGGATGATTTTCTATTATGTTAATAAAGATTTGCTATAACTTTTTCTCTATTTGTTCAACTATGTTTATACTGTAGTTGGTTGAAGAACTCTCAATCGATTGTGCCTATTTAGTGTGTATTACTCGGAAGAGAGGGCATATTTAGGTAGTTGTTGAAAAATATCACTCCTAACGTATATGAGAAATCAATACAAAGGGTTTAAAACTTTGGTGCGATCCGAGTGAGACGTAACTTTGTGCCAGCTAGCGTAATTCGAAAGAATATGTCTAGTAAATTTTGGTAGTTACTCGGGAGAGAAGAACGACACTCAGAGAGCCCATGATCGGTAGGGAAAACTTAGGCAAATTTATAGGAAACGTAGCGGAAAGGACTCCGGCAATAGGGGAAATCATAAATCTAGACCTCCTTAATTTTGTCTCCAATCCTTATCCTTGTTAATTGATGGTTTTACTGCTATCTAGTATTTGTTAGTTAATTAGATAAAAATAAACATTATATCTTTATAAATAGGAAATTGTTTGGATTTGTGTTTCTTAGCGATATTGAACAATTGTAGCCGAGCCTTAGTTCTCTGTGGGATTCGACTCCGGACTTGTAAACCAGATTATATTTGCAACGACCACTTAGTCCTTTATATAAGGCATAGTTGGGCGTGATCAAATTTTGGCGTCGTTGCCGGGGAACTAACGGTATAGTTGTAGGTGTACATATTTCTAGGTTGCAAGTGTGAACTTCTATTTTTGTTTTCTTGTATTTGATTATGTTTTTAAATTTTTTTTTGACTTGAGAGACATGGCATCTTGGAATTATGAGAGTTTTGATGTTGGTAATTCTACTTTTGATCCTCAATATGCATATTGTGGAGGAAAACACCCATTGCAAAATTATCAAAATATTCCCGAGAGCGAGTTATGTGCACCAACTCAATCTTATGTGTGGAATATGTGTGATATATGTGGTGGTCATGATGATAACTTTCATGGTTGTGCTTATATTTCTTATCCTCTCCTAATCTCTTGCTATGATGGTTCTACCTTTTTTGGTGAAATAAATAGGAACAAAGAACCTAGGGAAGATGACCTGAAGGAGATCAAAGATATGTTAAAGGGAACAAAATAATGATAAACAACTGCAGATAGAAAGGCAAGAGGCAACTATTCGCAACTTGGAGGATCAAGTGAGTCAAGTGGTTGAAGCTTTTAATGCTCAGCAAGGGAATTTGATTAATATCCAAAAGGAACATGTATTAGATGCAGAAATCAAGGTGCTGACGGAGGAGGTCAGAGTAGAACTCCAACAATCAATAGAACAAGATTTTGAGGATGTCGATGTTGTAGAAGAGATACTAGAGTCAACGAAGGACATTGATGATACACATTTAACTAACTCTAGTGTCATGTGTGTTGAGAATGTTGACAGTCCCAATGTCCATGTAGTTGATGTCACAACCCGATTTACCCTCCGGAAGGTATCGTGATAGCACCTAGTCTCTATGACTAGGTAAGCCTAAATTTGCGATTAAAACTTAAATAAAATGCAGTAGAATGAAGACAGGAAAGGAAAAAAGTCTACATAAGAAAAACAACGCCGCTCAACATGTACAATATATATACCCCAAGAGTCGGATTGTCACAACATAGTCACAAGCTTCTATACTATGGTAGCTATAAACAAGAAAAATGGAAAACTACATAATAACGTCTCTATAAGATAGAATGAAAGGTGACTGGGAGGATTCTGCGGACACGGCAAAAATACCTTGTGGTCTCCTCAATGACAGATGCAACGACCACTAGCCATGTGGCTGAGAACTCGAACCTGGATTTGCACACGAAAACATGTGCAGGAAAGGGCATGAGTACACCACATTTGGTACCCAGTAAGTGCCAAGCCTAACCCCAGTCGAGTAGTGACGAGGTCAGGTTGAGGCTCTACTGGATTTCTAAATAAAACAGTTTAAATAGTATGGAAAAAAGAAATAATTTCTGTAGTAAACAGTTAAAAGGAATAATCAAAATAAAACAGTAAAATGGAGCCTTGGCTCAGCACAACGTGTCACAAAGTGGAATCTCCCGGGATACTGTCCCGTAGTTCCAAATATAAATATGCAGTACAGGGGGGATCTCCCAGAATACGTCCATAGTCCCCAATTTAAATTTGAAATGCGAAAGAATATCAGATAAGGCGTTAATTTAAACAGTTCAGCGAATCACAGGCAAGGGAAGGAATCTAACTAAACATGGTGCACGGAGTAGCAGCTAGGCAATTTAATATAAAACAAGTAGGAATGCTTTTCCTAATCTAAGCTAAACAATTAACACGTTAAGCAGTGTAATATGAGTAAAATGATTTATAATAGAAGCAAAAATAGAATTTTAGCAACAAATGACATGTGTACTTACTCGTCACCTCACATACACGGCACCCACATAGCAAATAAATGTCAAAACGACCTAAGGGGAAGTCCCCAACACAGAGTTAGGCAAGTCACTTACCTCGACTGCACAACTCAACTCGAAATCACGTTCTTGCCACGAGTACCCGAATCCAAATGGGACCAAATCTATTCAATTCAATTGCATAATGTAAATATAACTTTAAGAAATAAATCTAACTAACTAACTCGAAGCTAATACGCGAAATTAGGAGAATCGCCCAAAAAGTCTTCCGGGCCCATGTCTCGAAATTGGGTAAAAGTTACGAATTCCGGACACTCGTTCACTCACGAGTATAAACATACCAAAATTACTCAAATCGGATACCAAAATCTCGATAAAAACTCAAAAACTCGACATAAGAACTTTACCCAATTTTCCCCTAATTTCCACCCCAAATTAGAAATTAAAGGATGAATTTAAACATAGATTCGTGGAAATTAGTCAAAATCGAGTACGAATTACTTACGCAAAACGCCCAGGTGCAATTATCTCCAAAAATCGCAAATCCCCGAGCTCCCAAGTTCAAATTATGAATTTCGGCTAAAACCCTCGATTTTGGGTCTTAAATTCTGCCCAGATGTGTTCTTCATCACGTTCGCAGAAGCCTAGCCGCGATCGCGAAGTGTAAAAACACGCGCCTCAGATTTACCCTACGCGAACGCGGGAGTCTGTTACGACCCCAAATCCTAAACCGGCCGTGATGGCGCTTATCGTGGAACTAGCCTAGCCAACAATCACATATTTACAGTCTCTCTCCAAAATCCCAACCTATTTTTCAACTCATAAACGTAAATAAATTACTGAATCTATTAAGCAAAACAAACAGTCTAAAACTACTCCCAAGACCCAGAGTCAACATGTCACGGGCATCTAAGGAATATACCAAGAAAAAATCTACTATTATATTACGAAGCCTCGGGACGAATAACTAGGTACAACATAAGAAGGGAAAATAGAGAGGTTGTGGACGCTGAACAACTACCTTTATGTCCCGAACTCCAGCTCCGCACGGAATATATGGCTAGCGCTCGGTATCAGCACCTATATCTGTACACATGGGTGCATGGAGTAATGTGAGTACACCAACTCAGTAGTAATGGAAATAAATCAAGTCTTAAGCAGTAAGAAACATATTAAATCAAATCATTGTTCACAATACGCACAGCCTTTCTTCCCAACAGTATATACATATATAAATTGAACATGCCTTAAAATCCAACTTCAGTAAAATCATTTGAAAAATGTGTTTTCCATCAATTTCAGAAATAAAATAACCTAAGGATTTAGTGTAAAATGAAATAAATCATAAGTAGCCCCTCAGGCAAAAACATAAATCATAAATCGCCCCTCGGGCAGAACATCACCCAGCATACCTCACAGTAACTCAGTATCAGCCCCTCGGGCAACCTCACCGTCACTCATGCCTCCCAATCACTCGTCACTCGGCACTCGCACTCAGTAGGTACCTGCGCTCACTAGGGGTGTGTACAGACTCCAGAGGGGCTCCTTCAGTCCAAGCGCTAATATCAAGCCACCTCGTGGCATATCATATCCTCACAATCAGGCCCTCGGCCTCACTCAGTCAGAAACTCTCAAAAGCCCCTCGGATGTATCAGTAAAATGGGGTACTTGACCCAAAACATCATTTTTATATCTCAAAATAGTGTAAATAAGGCTAAGTTTTGAAATCAGTTAAACATAACATGACTGAAAGTAAATCATAAGTCAACACAGTGAGGAAAATAGCAGTAAAAAGAAAATCCCCCAAGGGGCCTAAACAAGTCGGCACGAGGCCCCAAACATGGATTATAGCCCAAATATAGCAATAAATTTAGAACACCATTTAACATACGATTTCGAGTAAAATACGCAACTCAATAGTTGCCGCGGAGAGGACCAAGTCCAATCCAAAAATCAGTGCACACCACATACTCGTCATCTGACATGTGCGCCATTCTAAAAATAGTGAGAAATACGAAGTCTGGGGTTTCATACCCTCAGGAAAAGATTTATAGCCATTATTTACCTCTGCCGGGCCACAATACTAATCCTCGATGCTCTTGCCCCTCAGATCGGCTCCCGTTTGTTCCGAATCTAACCAAAACCAGATAACATCGTTAATATAAGCTAAAGGAACAAAACCCAATTGAAAACTATCAATTTAGACACAATTCTAGAAACTTGGCCAAACCCGAGACCGGTACCACGTCTCGGAATTAGATAAAATTTGCATCACTAGAATCTTCATCCTCCCATGATTCTATACATACCAAGAACACCAAAATCGGACCACAATTGCACACTCAAAACATCAAAAGAAATTTCCAATTCTCATGCACCTAACCTCCCTCAATTTTGGGTTTAAACCCAACAAATTCCAAGTCTAATCCATCACAAAATAACATAGAATCGAGTTTATAGTCCGAGGAACTTACCTCCACTGAAGACTCTCGAATTCCTCCTTCAAATTGCTACCAAATTAGCTCAACCCGCATGCAAAAATGAAAGAAATGCCAAAATTTTGCGGAGGCACCTATATATACCTCCTGCCCAATTAATCCGCACCTGTGGACAGTCCTTCGCATCTGCGGACCCGCACCTGCGGTCCCAAGTGCACACCTGCGCAATTCCACTAAAAGTCCCAAGCTCGCTCCTGCGGTGATTCTCCTGCACCTGCGGCTTCGCAGGTGTGGCACATACCGCGCACCTGCGACCTCCTCCAGCCCGATCTCTTTTTGCACCTGCGCAAGGACTTTCGCACCTGCGGCTCCCCATCCGCAGGTGCGGCCATGCCTGTAAAATAACACCAGCAACTATTTTGCTGTAAATTCCTAAGTCCAAATCTCCGTTAGCCATATGAAATCAATCCCGAGGCCCTAGGGGTCCCAACCAAACATACCATCACATCCCATAACCTCATTCAAACTTAGTCGAGCCTTAGAAATACCAAAAATAATGCAAAAACACCAAAGTCACATCAAATTCAAGCCTAAGAACTTTGAAACTTCTAAATTTTTGCCAATGATGGCGAAACCAACCAAAACACATCTGATTGACCTAAATATTTGCACACATATCCAAAATGACATTACGAACCTTCTCCAACTTCCGTAATTCCATTCCGATCCCGATAGCCTATTTTCCACTGCCGACCGGAAATCGCCAAAAACTAACTTTCGTCAATTCAAGCCTAATTCTACACCGGACGTCAAAACTTCATTCTGAACACACTCCTAAGTCCCAAATCACCTAACGAAGCTATCTAAGCCATAAAATCCGCATTACGAGGTCGTTTACCAATAAGTTAACTCCCAGTTGACTTTTTCAACTATTAAGCTAATTTAAGAGACTAAGTGTCTCAGTTCTCACCACGACCACTCCGAACCCAAACCAACTGACCCAACACAACATATATAGGCTAAGCAACATATGGAAAGCAGAAATGGGGGAAACGGGGCTAATCTCACGGAACGACCGGCCGGGTCGTTATAGAGTCTGTACGTGAACACGGTCCTTTAGCCCCTTCATCGCTATGCGAACGTGGCTAATATCACGCGACCATGAAGGGTATAGCATCGAACCACTGCCACCTCACTTCTTCTTCGCGAACGTGGCCTAGCTCACGTGTTCGAGATCCAACACCTCGCCATACCTACGCGTTCACATTCGTCTTCAATCGAACGCACATAACAAAATTCCCCTGGCCTAGTTTTGCCTACGCGTTCGCGACACCCCTCATGCGAACGTATAGAAGAAAACCAACACCATTAAAATCTGATACTCTCTAAGTCCAAAAATTAGCCCGTTGAAGATCCGAAACATACTCGAGGCCCCCGGGACCTCAACCAAACCTACCACCACGTCACATAACACCAAAATCAAGAATTACATATGGATTCAAGCCTAAGAACTTAGAAATTTTCCAAAATCTACAACCGATGCCGAAACACGTCAAAACTAGCCCGAATGACCTCAAATTTGACACACAGGTCATAAATGACACTATGGACCTACAGCCTCTTTTGGAATCCCATTCCGAGCCCGATATCAAAATTTCACCTATCGACCGAAATCGCCGAAATTCTAACTTTTGCCACTTCAAGCCTAAATCTACTACATACCTCGAAAACACATTTTAGACGCGTTCCTAACCCTGAAATCACTCAATGGAGCTAACGGGGTCGACGGAATTCCATTCTAGATCCATCTTCACATAGTTCCAACTACGTTCTGATTTCTAAAGCTTAAACTCAGATTTAGGGACTATGTTCCCCAAAACTCTCCGGAATCCACCACTAATCACTCCGGCAAGTCCCGTAAGCAGAAATAAACATGGGGGAAATAGATATTAGGGGATCGGGGCACTAACTCTCGAAATGACCGACCGGGTCATTACATTCTCCCCTAAGAAAATCGTTCGTCCTCGAACGAGTATAAAAACATACCTGAAACTATGAAAAGATGAGGGTACTAGCTACGCATATCCTGCTCGATCTCCTATGTCGCCTCCTCGACCGGCTGACCCCTCAACTAAACCTTTATTGATGCAATATTCTTCGACCTGAGCTTTCTGACCTGCCTGTCCAATATAAGTACTGGCTCCTCAACATATGATAAAACCTTGTCCAACTGGACTGAACTGAATCCAATACATGAGTCGGATCACCGTGATACTTCCAGAGCATAGAGACGTGGAATACCGGATGAACTCCTGCTAGGCTGGGAGGTAAGGCAAGCTCGTAAGCAACCTACCCAATGCTCCTCAATACCTCAAAAGGGCTAATGAACCTCGGAATCAGCTTCCCCTTCTTCCTGAACCTCATGACGGCCTTCATAGGCGATACCCGAAGCAAAACCTGATCACCAACCATAAATGCCAAATCACGAACCTTCCGGTCCGTATAACTCTTCTGCCTGGACTGTGTTGTGTGAAGTCTCTCCTGAATCACCTTCACCTTGTCCAGGGCATCGTGGACCAAATCTGTACCCAACAAGCCCGGCTCAAACCATCCCACTAGAGACCACACCATATACTATACAAAGCCTCATACGGTGCCATCTGAATGCTGAAGTGGTAGTGTTTATTATAAGCAAACTCTGCAAGTGGAAAGTATTGGTCCCACGACCCTTAAAAGTCCATCACACAGGCACTGAGCATATTCTCAAGAATCTGAATCATGTGCTCGGACTGCCCGTCCGTCTGAGGGTGAAAGGTTGTGCTCAACTCTACCCTGGTGCCTAGCTCCTGCTGAATAGCTTTCCAGAACCGTGAAGTGAACTGTGTACCTCTGTCTGAAATGATAGATACTGGAATACCGTGTAGGAAGACAATATCCCTGATATAAATCTCAACCAACCTCTCTGAGGAGTATGTAATCAACACTGGAATGAAATGGGCTGACTTGGTCAGCCGATCCACGATCACCCGAATAGCATCGAACTTTCTTAAAGTATGAGGAAGTCCATGGTGATCCGCTCCCACTTCCACTCTGGGAGCTCAATCTGCTGAAGCAATCCTCACGGCCTCTGATGCTCATATTTAACTTGTTTACAATTGAGACACTTGGCCACAAATCCAACTATGTCCTTCTTCATCCTTCTCCACCAATAGTGCTGTCTCAGGTCCTGGTACATCTTCGCGGCACCTGAATGAATGGATTACCGCGAGCTATGGGCCTCCTCCAGAATCAACTCCCGAAGCCCATCTACATTGGGCACACATATACGACCCTGCATCCTCATCATGCCATCATCACCTATAGTCACGTCCCTGGCATCACCCCGCCGGACCTTGTCCTGAAGAAACAGAAGGTGGGGATAAAGGGAAGATCGAGCAACCACACAAGCTAATACCTGGCAAGGATCTGAAAGATTCAATCTTACAAACTGACTAGATAAGGACTGAACATCCAAAGCTAAGGGCCTCTCAACTGCCGGAAGGTATGCCAAACTCTCCACCCGGCGACTCAAGGCGTCGGCCACCACATTGGCCTTCCCCGGGTGGTATAATATAGTGATGTCATAGTCCTTTAAAAACTCCAACCACCTCCGCTGGTGCAAATTAAGGTCCTTCTACTTGAACAAGTGCTGCAAACTCTGGTGATCTGTGAAAATCTCACAGGGAATACCGTATAAATAATGACGCTAGATCTTTAAGGCGTGAACAATAGCTGCCAACTCGGGATCATGAACTAGATAGTTCTTCTCATGCACTTTCAACTGTCTGGATGCATAGGAAATCACCCTACCGTCCTGCATCAAAACCGCTCCAAGGCCAATCCTCGAGGCATCACAATAGACTGTATAGGACCTTGGACCCGTAGGCAATACCAACACTGGAGCTGTAGTCAGGGATGTCTTGAGCTTCTGAAATCTCTCCTCACACTCATTCCACCTGAACGGAGCACCCTTCTGGGTCAGTCTGGTCATAGGTGCTGCAATAGATGAAAATCCCTCTACAAAGCAACGATAGTACCCTGCCAAACCAAGGAAACTGCGGATCTCAATAGCTGATGACGATCTAGGCCAACTATGCACCGCCTCCACCTTCTTCGGATCTACCTTGATCCCATCAGAAGACACCACATGTCCTAAGAATGCCACTGAATCCAGCCAAAATTCACACTTAGAAAATTTGCATACAACTTCTTGTCCCTCAAAGTCTGAAGCACAGTCCTCAAATGTTGCTCATGATCCTCCCGAGATCGGGAATATACCAAGATGTCGTCAATAAACACAATGATGAAGGAATCAAGATAAGGCCGGAACACACTGTGCATCAAATGCGTAAAGGCTGTTGGGGCATTGGTCAACCCAAATGACATGACAAGAAACTCATAGTGACCATATCTAGTCCTGAAGGCAGTTTTCGGGATGTCCGAGTCTCGAATTTTCAACTGATGATAGCCAGAACGCAAGTCAATCTTGGAAAATACCCTGGAACCCTATAACTGGTCAAGTAAATCATCAATGCGAGGCAAAGGATACATGTTCTTCACTGTAACCTTGTTCAACTGCCGATAATCAGTACACATACGCATGGAACCATCCTTGTCCTTTACAAACAATAACGGAGCACCCCAAGGTGATACACTAGGTCTGATGAAGCCCTTATCAAGCAACTCCTGCAACTGCTCCTTCACCTCCTTCAACTCAGGAGGATCCATATGATAGGGAGGGATAGAAATGGGTTGAGTGCCCTGCACCAAATCAATGCCGAAGTCAATATCTCTATCGGGCAGCATACCCGGAAGATCGGCTGGGACTGACTCAACTGTAGGGGTATCAACACTAACATCTCTCACATAGTCCAAATACACATCACACACCTTCTCAACCATCCGCTGAGCCTTAAGAAAAGATATGACCCTGCGGGGAGCATACTCTAGGTACCTCTCCACTCTAATCTCGGTAAGTGTGGCATAGCCTGCGTCACAGTCTTGGTATGACAATCAAGAATAGCGTAGTGGGGCGACAACCAGTCCATGCCCAAGATAACATCGAAATCTACCATACCGATAATAACAAATCATCTCTGGTCTCAAAACCACTGATAACAATCAAACACGATCGATATACGCGGTCTACAATGAGAGAATCTCCCACGGGAGTAGAAACATAAACAGGGGAGCTCAAATAATCTTGAGCTATCCCCAGATGTGAAGCAAAATAAATAGACACATATGAATATGTGGAGCCTGGGTCAAATAATACTGATGCATCCCTATGACAGACAAGGACTATACCTGTGATGATTGAATCTGAAGCGACGGCCTCTGAACATGCTGGAAGGGCATAGTATCTGGCCTGGCCTCCCCCTTTAGGGCGACCTCAACCTCCCCGACCTCCACCTTGAGCTGTCTGAGAAGGTGGGCAAGTAGTCGGGGCTGGAAGAATAGTTGGAGGACCCAGTGGAGCACGTGGAGCCTGATAACTCTGACATGATGCACCCCTTCTAGCTCTGGGGAAATCTCGAATATGAGGCATACTGGATACAGGCGGTGCATAATAGGGCTCCTGAGGTCTAGGAGGAGCTGGAATACCACTAGTTGCTGGAAGGGCTGAATGAACAGGGCGACTCAAAAAACCCTTACCATAGCGTGCTGTTGGTGTACAAACTCTTGAGTACTGACCGGTCTCTCGAGACCTCTTGGCCTCCCTCTCCTCTCTGTCCCGAGAAAACATTCCCTCTAACCTCCGGGCAGTACTCACTGCCTGCTGGTAAGTGATATCCATCTCCAACTCTCTGGCTGTACTGGTCCGAATAACGGGATGGAGTCCCTCTATGAAGCGTCGAACCCTCTCTCTGACCATGGCAACCAAGGCCGGTGCATGATGAGCCAAGTCACTGAAACGGATTGCATACTCCAACACAATCGTAGTACCCTGGCGTATCTGCTCAAACTCTACACGCCAAGCATCCCTGAGGCTCTGAGGAACATAATCAAGAGAAAATATCTCAAAAAATTGAGCCCAAGTGAGTGAAGCTGCCTCGTCTGGACTACTTAGCTCATGGGAACGCCACCATTGATATGTCACTCCCCTCAGCTAGAAAGCGGTGAAAGAAACCCCACTCGTCTCCACAATGCCCATAGTGCGGAGAATACAATGACACTCCTCAAGAAAACCCAGAGCGTCATTTGAAGCTAGTTCGCTTAAAATAGGTGGGTGGTACTTCTTGTACCTCTCAAGTCTGAGTTGTTCTGCCTCAGTAGCAGCTACCCTAGAATCATGCTGAGCCGGAGCCACTGGGGGCATGGGAATGTACTCTACGGTCTGCTCACCCTGGACCTCTTCTTAGGAGTACAACGAATGTGATTGTTCTTAACAGTTATATAGCCTCCCGAAGATAGATATAGACATCTCCGTACCGATCCGCGAGACTCTAATAAACCGGCTTGTGACTTGTGACTCCTATGAACCTAGATGATCTGATACCAACTTGTCACGACCTGATTTACCCTCTGGAAGGTATCGTGACGGCACCTAGTCTCTGCAACTAGGTAAGCCTAAATTTGCGATTAAAACTTAAATAAAATGTAGTAGAATGAAGACAGGAAAGGAAAAAAGTCTACATAAGAAAAACAACGCCGCTCAGCATGTACAATATATATACCCCAAGACCCGGATTGTCACAACATAGTCACAAGCTTCTATACTATGATAGCTCTAAACAAGAAAAACAGAAAAGTACATAATAACGTCTCTATAAGATAGAATGGAAGGTGACTCGGAGGATTCTGTGGACGCGACAGAAGTACCTTGCGGTCTCCTCAATGACAGCTGCAACGACCACTAGCCACGTGGCTGAGAACTCGAACCTGGATCTGCACACGAAAACATGTGCAGGAAAGGGCATGAGTACACCACATTTGGTACCAGTAAGGGCCAAGCCTAACTCCAGTCGAGTAGTGACGAGGTCAGGTTGAGGCTCTACTGGATTTCTAGATAAAACAGTTTAAATAGTACGTAAAAAAAAGAAATAATTTCTATAGTAAAAAGTTAAAAGGAATAATCTAAAATAAAATAGTAAAATGGAGCCCTTGGCTCAGCACAACGTATCACAAAGTGGAATCTCCCTAGATACCGTCCCGTACTTCCAAATATAAATATGCAGTATGGGGGGGATCTCCCAGAATACGTCCATAGTCCCCAATTTAAATATAAAGTACATGGGGGATCTCCTAGAATACGTCTGCAGTCCCCAATTTAAATATGTAGTATAGGGGGGATCTCCCAAAATACGTCTGTAGTCCCCAATTTAAATATGCAATGCGAATGAATATGAGATAAGGCGTTAATTTAAACAATTCAGCGAATCACAGGAAAGGGAAGGAATAAAAGTAACTAAACATGGCGCAGAGAGTAGCAGATAGGCAATTTAATATAAAACAAGTAGGCATGTTTTTCCTAATCTAAGCTAAACAATTAACACATTAAGCAGTGTAATAGAAGTAAAATGATTTATAGTATGTGAAGCGAAAATGTAATTTTAGCAAAAAATGGCCCGTGTACGTACTCGTCACCTCACGTACACAACACCCACATAGCAAATAAATGTCAAAACGACCTAAGGGGAAGTCCCCAACACAGAGTTAGGCAAGCCACTTACCTCGACTGCTCAACTCAACTCGAAATCACGTCCTTGCCACGAGTACATGACTCCAAATGGCCCAAATCTACTCAATTCAATTGCATAATGTAAATATAACTTTAAGAAATAAATATAACCAACGAACTCGAAGCTAATACGCGAAATTAGGAAAATCGCCCAAAAAGTGCCCCGAGCCCACGTCTCGAAATCGGGTAAAAGTTACAAATTCCAGACACTCGTTCACTCACGAGTCTAACCATACCAAAATTACTCAAATCGAATACCAAAATCTCGATCAAAACTCAAAAAACTCGGCCTAAGAACTTTACCCAATTTCACCCAATTTTCCACCCCAAATTCGAAATTAAAGGATGAATTTAAGCATAGATTCGTGGAAATTAGTCAAAATCGAGTAAGAATTACTTACCCAAAACGCCCAGGTGAAATTCTCTCAAACAATTTCAAATCCCCGATCTCCCAAGTTCAAATTATGAATTTCGGTTAAAACCCTCGATTTTGGATCTTAAATTCTGCCCATATGCATTCTTCATCGCGTTCGCAGAAGCCCAGCTACGATCGCGAAGAGCAAAAACAGGTGCCTCAGATTTACCCTACGCGAACGTGGTCCCTTAGCTCCTCAATCCCTACGCGAACGCAGCTAATATCACGCGACCGCGAAGGCGATAACATCGAACCACTACCGCCTTACTTCTTCTTCATGAACGCGGCCTAGCTCACGCGTTCGCGATCCAACACCTCACCATAACTACGCGTTCACATTCATCTTCACGTGAACGTGCAGAACAAAATTCTCCTAGCCCATTTTAGCGTACGCGTTCACGACACCCCTCACAGGAACGCATAGAAGAAAACCAGCACCAGCAAAATCTGATACCCTCTAAGTCTAAAATTTAGCCCGTTGAGCATCCGAAACACACCCGAGGCCCCTGGGACCTCAACCAAACCTACCAACCAGTCCTAATACCTCATTTGAACTTAGTCGAGCCTTCAAACCATGTCACATAACACCAAAATCAAGAACTATGCATGAATTCAAGCCTAAGAACTTAGAAATTTTCCAAAATCTACAACCGATGTCGAAATACGTCAAAACTAGTCCGAATGACCTCAAATTTAACACAAAGTTCATAAATGACACTACAGACCTACAACCACTTTAAGAATCCTATTCCGAGCCCGATATCAAAATTTCACCTATCGGCCGAAATCGCCGAAATTCTAACTTTCGCCAATTCAAGCCTAAATCTACTACATACCTCGAAAACGTATTTCGAACGTGCTCCTAACCCCGAAATCACTCAACGGAGCTAACGGAGTCGACAAAATTCATTCTGGATCTGTCTTCACACAGTTTCAACTACGGTCCAATTTCTAAAGCTTAGACTCATATTTAGGGACTATGTGCCCCAAAACTCTCTGGAATCCACTGCTAATCACTCCGGAAAGTCCCGTAAGCAGAAACAAATGTGGGGGAAACATCTATTAGGGGATCGAGGTGCTAACTCTCGAAACGACCGACCGAGTCATTACAATTTAGCGTTGGTCCACACTCTAAGCATTTTTCCACATTGTGTATGGATGATGATATGGAAATAGAGTCATCCGAGCCACTTGAGGAGTCAAGGAATGAGGAACAAGGTGCCTACATTCTGGCATTATTCTTGCCAGAAAGTCGGAATTACACACCTCATCTAAAGGCTAAGAAGTGCAGAATACTACATAGTTTCCTTGGCCCAGTTAGATTCGTTCCACCACCCAGGAGCATAATCATAAGCTTGAATCAAAACTTGGGGTTCAATTCATAAGCTCGAGGTGGAGGCAAAAAGTAGTTCATGTCGTGCTGCGACGTTAAATCAAGCGCTTGTTGGGAGGTAACCCAACTTTACTGCTTTCTTTTATTTTTATTTTTAATTGTATTATTTTTGTTGTGTCAATTTTTGATTTGCTAGGAGCATGGAAAGCAAAGATATTGGAAGGATGCAACAACAAACCAGATGATTGGAACTAAGTGTGAGGTACCCGCACGGAGGTGTAACGACCCGATCGGTCGTTCCGAGATTTTTAGCCCCGTTTCCCTCATTTTTACTGTATTATGTGTTGTTCAACACTTTTATATTGTGTTGGGTCGGTTGGATCCGGTTTGGATGGTTGTGGAGAGAAATAAGACACTTATTGTCTTACGTTGGTGAATTAGTTGGAAAAGTCAACCGAAAGTTGACTTATGGGTAAATGACCTAGGAATGTGCTTCTTATGATTCAGATAGCTTCATTAGGTGATTTGGGACTTAGGAGGGTTTTCAGAGTGTTATTTGGAGGTCCGTGGTAGAATTAGGCTTGAATTGGCGAAATTGGATTTTTGACGATTTCCGGTCGGCAGTGGAAAATTAGCTATCAGAGCCGGAATAAAATTTTGGAAATTGGAACAGGTTTGTAGTGTCATTTGGGATGTGTGTGCAAATATTCAGGTCATTCGGACGTGTTTTGGGTGATTTCGACATCGTTGGCGAATTTCAGAAGTTTAAAAAACCTTAGGCTTGAATTTCGGGTTAATTTGGTGTTTTGATATTATTTTTAGTGTTTCGAGAGTTCAACTAAGTTTGAATATTGATATATGACTTGTTAGTACTTTTGGTTAAGGTCCTGAGGCCTCGGGATGATTTTTGGATGGCTAACGGAAGTTAAAAGTTTAGAAAATGCAGCAAATTGGCTACTGGTGCAGGCCTTCTGGTGTGATCGCACCTGCAGACGACCATGCCCAGATGCGGAAAATGGAAGACTGGCTTGAGGGCACAGGTGTGGAAGTCTGATCGCACCTGCGAGCCCACAAGTGCGGATAGTGGACCGCACATGCGAAAGTAGGGGTTTAAGTCATTATCGCAGATACGCACCTGGGACTGCAGGTGCGAGTCCACGGGTGCGAGCATAGGGATCGCAGGTGCGGAATCCCTGGGCAGAGTATATAAATTACCAGCCTTCGCGAATTTTCTTATTTCCCCATTTTGAAGATGGGTTTGGAGCCTTTTTAAGGTATTTTGAAGAGGTATTCAAGCGGAAACATTTTCAGGTAATATTTTTGAACCTGATACTCGACTCTATTGTGATTTTTAGTTAAATAAGCATGAAATTTGTGGGATTTAATGGTAAAATTGAGGGGTAAGGGCTTTGAAATTTGAAGGTCTAATTTGGGGATTTGAGGGGTCGTATGTGATCGGATTTTGATGAATTTGGTATGTATAGACTCGTGAGTGAATAAGGATTACGATTTTGTAATTTTTGTCGGATTTCGAGATGTGGGATCGAGGGTTGGGTTTGGTCAATTTCGGGATTTGTGATGTAATTTACTAATTTTGATGTGGGCTTTATTCCTTTCGCATATATTAATGATATAATTCTGATTTGGTTAGATTCAGGGCGATTTGTGGCTGAGCCGAGCGGCAAGGGCATTATGGAGCTTTATTTTGGCTGGATTGAGGTAAGTAACGCCTTCAAACTTGGTTCCGAGGGTTCGAAACCCCGAACTACGTGTTGTGTAGTTAGAAATTGGTGACGCACATGCCAAGTGACGGTCGTGCACCATGAGACTTGTGACCTGGTTCATTCCATGGCATCGTTTGTTGGTTCTTTCTTGTTGATATTTTTGTTTCTGTCAATGTATTTAATGCAAACATGTTGAGAATCATGCTAAATACTATGTTAAGGCTTCACGCCGATATTGTTGACCCGAGCGGTCGTCTTAATGCAAACATGCTAAAAATCACGCTAGATATTATGTTAAGGCTTCACGCCGATGTTGTTGAGACCCAAGTGGTCGTTTATTACTGTCATCTCATGTGTTTCATTGAAATTATGTACTCATTCCTGTCATTGCATATCATATCATGTCTCAGTCTCGGAAATTGTTGTTTTGCACATTGTATCATTGATTTGGGCTAGTTCATGCATTGTGAGCACATGTGAACGAGACTGGAGAGTGATGACCGAGAGCCTGTTATTGAGTGATAGATATGGGATCGGGTTGCACGCCGCAATATGTTATATTGATTATTCCTGGATCTGGCTTATGTTAGTGCTTGGGCTGTAGGAGGCCCTCCGGAGTCTCTAACACACCCCCAGTGAGCGCAGTGATATTAAGGGACGGATCTTCCCCGGACATGGATCTTGTCCGAAGTGCTTATATTTGAGGGATGGATATTCCCGACACGGATCTTCTCCGAAGTGTTTATATTAGACATGGATCTTCTCCACGAGGCTGGATTGGCCTTTTCCTCGGTACTGAGCGAGTGATGTTAGTGCTGTGTATATGTATTCTGGGATGGATCTTCCCTGGGCCGTTGAGCCATATACAGTACCGAGTGGTCGTGAGGAGTATCTTTTCCTGGAGATGGATCATCTCCATGGGGCTGGATCGGCCTTCCTCAATATTGAGTGACTTCTGTCTGATGTGTATATATTCTAGGATGGTTCTTCCCTAGGCCATGCAAGCCATATAGAGTACTGAGTGGACGAGTATTTGAGAGTGGGAGAACATTGTGAATTTCATATTGTGGATGCATTGTCATGTAGAGTACATTGAGTTATATATGTTTAATGTTCAGAACTGTACTTGTCTTATCACCTTGAGCTGTCTGTTAACTGAAAGCATGCCTAAATTTCTATACATTGGTTATGATATAAATGTGGAGGTTTAGTCGGTCACTACCTCTCAGCCCACAGTTTGGGCTTGTTACTTACTGAGTTGGTGTAATCACGTTACCCTTGTACCTTGTGAACAGATTCAGGCATCCCTGGCCATGGTAGTGCCAATTGATCATTTTGGCTGCGGATCATTTTCGGAGAGGACCAGGTAGCTGATTGGTGATCGCAGACCCGCCTATCTCCTTCCCTATCTTCCTTGTGTATTTATGTTACTTTTTTCCAGACAAAGTTTTCTTGTTAAATTTTGGGAACAGTTGTAGTATTGGCTCATGACTTAGTGACACCAGATTTTTGGGGATTTCTCTTTTATAGTATTTCGAAGTTGATTTTATCTTTTATTTCGGTCTCTCTGATGGAAAAATGTCAATGTTTAAATATTTTTAATGATAGAAAACGAGTTGGTTAAGAGTGTAGGCTTGCCTAGTTCCACGATAGGTGTCATCACGACCGGTGGCTTTTGGGTCGTGACAAGTTGGTATCAGAGCTCTAGGTTATGTAGGTCTCACAAGTCATGAGCAGGTTTAGTAGAGTCTTGTGGATCGGTACGGAGATGTCTATACTTATCTTCGAGAGGCTGTGGAACCCTTAGGAAAACTCACATTCTTGAATTTTGTCGTGCGAATCCATTTATTCCGCCAAAAGTGTAACTCTTTGAATTCCTTCCACGTATTCAAATGCACGCGTGAGCGATCGGTATCAGTTGTGCATCGATGACTTGTGATTCCATGGATGAGGTCCGAGATGTGAATTTTTGGCGTATTGATATGGGCCAGTCTGGAGGACTTGAGGCCGGGTTTTGTCTGGGGTTTGAGATGAGATTTCATTTGTGTGAGTACATGTATTTGGGGACTTATATGTTCGTTTGTGTCCTTATTGATGGGATCTTGTGACTATATGACTATGTGGTTAGTGTGATTTGATAGTGGGATGTGTTCATGTTGTTTGATAGTGACAAAAGGAAATTGACGGGAGATGTAGCAAGAACTATTGAATATTTGAATTTTTTCTTGAGTTGGCATATGGCCTCGAGTTGTGAGTGTATTGAGGGACTCCTCATGTAGTTTAGTCTTGGAGGGAAGTGGAATCTTCCTGTTGTGTTATGAGTTCCTGGTGATATCTTTTGGGTTGACCAATGCCCCAGCAGCGTTAAGGTATTTGATTAACAGTGTATTCCAGTCGTATTTGTACTCCTTCGTTATTGTATTCATTGATGGCATCCTGGCGTACTCACGTCGCCAGGAGGAGCATACCCAACATTTGAGGATGGTATTATAGAGATTGAAGGAGGAGGAGCTTTATGTGAAGTTCTCCAAATGTGATTTTGACTCAGTTCAATAACATTCTTGGGACACGTGGTGTCCAGTGAGGGTATCCAGATGGTCAGGCGAGTGTGGAGAGAGCTTTTGGGAGCTCAATATTGCTTTGACCACAACTCCAGTGTTAGTTCCTCCATCAGCTTTCGGTTCTTATACCGCGTATTATGATGCCTCGAGGGTAGGCATTGGTTGGGAATTAATATAGGAGGATGAAGTGATTTCTTAATGGTTATGATTTTTGGAAGAGTATAGAGGGATATCAGTTCGAGGTATTAGATGGTTTGTGTATATGAGCTTAGGAAGGATTTAGTTGAATCTCACTGCGGTATTGGAGCGGTGATAGGGTAGGGGCATTGGGAGTTATTTCTTGTCTTGATCTATGGATTTGAGCCAAGTGGGGGAGTCTGCTAATGATAAGTTAGTTGCAGGATTATGTGATGTATTGGTTCCAGTTCGAGGTATACTGATGAATCTGTATAACCTACAGAGGTGGAGTTTGAGAATGACTCGAGTAATGGAAATTTGGAATACAGGTTATAATATACTCTATCGGTATTTGGGTTTTATTAAATTTTTGAGTTGTACTTGTAAAAGGTGTAGTTTGTGCAGAGCAGGAATTTGCCTGGTTGTTTAGGGGTGCAGGTTACTCCACTGAGTATTGGTGTGTTAATGGGAGCACAGATTGTTCGATTTGTTTGATCAGTTAATTGAGATTTGCGTAGAGTAGACGATTCTCGAGAATAGTTCTGATGGATTCAAGGTTTATATATAACAATTGGGAATCTTTAAGATGTGTAATTTGCTAGAAACTGAGATTTACATTGGAAGGTGTCAAGATTTGTGATATTTCTATGTCGTTGTAGATTCTACGTTGCGGTATCATGAAATGGGAAGAATGGTTTAAATTCATAGAAAGTCTCTTTAGGGTAAGTATTTGAGGTGTGATACAATTGGGGTGCTTAAGAGATGTTCAGCGATTTATGATCCTTAGGGCGATGTGGTTCTGTGTTAGGGTCTCGCGTGGTGATTTCTGGTTGAGGGTTGTGGTACTATGGCAAGGAGAAGAATCAATTTGAAGGTAATTCAAAATGGACTCGGAGAAATAGGATAACTTGGTGGTAGATTGAATCGGAGTAGTAATGAGTAAGATCGGTTCCTGATATGCTTATGATATGGTGAATTTCTATACGTGATTCGTGGCAATACTCTTGGGTTTTGACGGCCTGCGTAGCTTGGTTGAGTTAGAGAGATTCAGTCCTGGCGGGTTAGATCAGTACAATGGGTTTCAGAGGGTTCTTGATGGTCTCTACCATAGTTGAGATGCATATTTCCTAACTTGTGTGTGGGGCATGTGGCTATTGTAATTTTCTCCAGAATAAAGTCAAATGAAAAGTTCTTAGCTGATTGAGCATGTAGTTGCTTGCGACTCAGAGTGGATCTTGAGGTTCGTTGTATCTTTCATATGGTGGCATAAAGGGTGTGATGTGTGGTGTCGCAACAGTATTGCAGGTGCAAGGTCACGATGTTGGTTGAAAGAAAGGTTCTGAATTCTTAGGTAGCATGGGCGATCTCAGATTATCAGATAGATGATGTTACTTCTAGATATGGCTCGATGAGGGAGTAAGTTTCAGAAGATGCAATGTGTCTTGATTTATGGATACTTCATTGATGTGGCGACACTCTCTTTATTGGTCGGCTGCGGTTATTTGAATTTGACCTTGTAACACGTACAGATTCTAGGGGTATCCCTTGTGGTATGATCGTGTATTGGGGAAGTATTAGGCATTCAGGCAACGGATTTGAGATTCAGATATGGTGATTTGTGTGCTATGAGGGTTTGGAGTCTTGGAACTTGAATGAGTAGATGATTTCATATTTGAGGAGACGTATTCAAGGTTAATTAGAACCGGCACTGCACCGCCCATTGCCATCCTAGATTGTCGATTTAAAGATATCTAATTCATTAGATTCTAATAATGTTGTTAGTCTCTAGAGTGTTTTCTGGTTAATAGTGTCAGTTGTGAGTACTTGTCTTGACGGAAGAAACGACATCCAAGGAGAGGAAGTTGAACAAATGGGCCTACAAATTACATATGTCATTAAATAAGAGCCTCATACAAGTATGGCATGGCATATGAGACTCAAATTAAAATTTCTCCACATTTGGCCAACAAAATTGCTTTGTGCTTTTGCAATTATAATCTTACCCTTTGACCCATATTCTAACTAGCTCTGAAGGGAAATTATTACCACAAACTCAACCTCAAGTACTTTGGGCCATTTCCAATTCTCAAATGAGTTGATTTTGTTGCCAATCAATTACATCTACCTTCTGCCAAAACGCAGTTCACATTCCATGTTTCTCAATTCAAAAACACACTAGTAATGCACCTGTAGTGTCAGACTTGTAGTTTCTTTATCTTCTTATGGCCATGTTATGGGAACTAGAAAAATCATGAAGCATAGCAGGCAGATTACTCAGTTGTTAGTCAAATAATTTAATTGTCCCAGAGAGGATAGCACTTGGTTAGATGCTCATTCTTTAAGCAACAGTTTCCTTCGTTTGTCCTTGAGGACAAAGATTTTTAAGTAGGGGGATTTTGTTGTGTACAAACGTGATAAGGAGGGTACAATGGTAAATTGTATAGGAATAGTATGGGAAATTCAATCACTACATAGAGAAGTTAGTTATACACATAAGAGTTGTTAGAAAAGTTGTTACTCGGTTAATAACGGGAAAATTTTGCCAAAAAGAGGAATGCACCAGCGCACAACAACCGCTACCATAAAGCTGGAACATCCCTTATTTTGTTTAAATATGTTGTCCAACTCTTGTAATAGTAACTATGGCACTCTATTACAATTATGTATCAGTGACCTCCTTCCTTTTTGTAATACTGTATCAAATTCTGCTCCTTATAATGTTCACTAATATATGAAGTATGCATCTTTGTTGACCAAAAAAAAATAAGGGGAAAAGTTAGTTAGTAGTTGAGGTTAGGGGAAGATATAAAGTGAATCAATTGTAAAGAATGGGTAACAATTTTACTAATAATAAACTCTTCTCTCTCCTATATTCACTACCTTTCTCTATTTCCATAGTTGTAGCATCGTTTAGGGACTATTCACCTCAAATTAGTTCCTTAGAGCTATAGTAGTGTGCTCGATTGATTTAGCACACAACACAATCCCATGATTATTTTCTCACCTCAATGTGGGATAGTATTATATCACAGTTGTGAAATAAATTATTCTCGAGATTGATGATTTCGAATTAAAAAATTCAAACAAGCGCATGATAAATTAATCTCATATCTGATCCTGGGATATTATTCTTTGTACCACCAACCTAACGGCTTAGAGTACTGAAATTGTAATCGAACCCATAACTTATTTTTGTTATCGAGTTCTTAATTAAGTACATATATATTAATGGATTTTTCCAATAAAAAATACATGTCTAAGTAAAAGATACAGGTTGGTCTGAAACCAATAACTAATATCATAGTTTTGTGCCTCTGTCCCTAGCTACAACACACAAATTCTTTCAAAAGAATGCTACTGTTTTAGTGAACGTATTCTACACGCTAAAACGTTGTGCATTTTGGGGCTAATTGTGAATATATTATTCAAGTCTTTTTTCTACTTCTTGAATTAAAAATAATACAAGTTAAAATTGGTACCCAAAGAAACTAAAACGAAAAGTAGAAAGATAGTGTTTCCATTAGTTGACGGTGTAGATAAAGATCTTTGTATACGGTTAAAAGCAATGATACCCGATTTTACGGGCTCGAGGGTATACCTTGAGGGTGAGCCAATATCGAAGCAAGTCCATGCTCGAAGGGCATGAAGACCGAGGGATCGAGGTCAGGCTAAATCGACAAGGCAATAACAGAACCACGAGATATCCGTAATCGACTGCCAATCTCGGCGAGGATCTCGGAACTGTCAGAATCATTAACGGTTATTGATATCAATCATGTATTTTATTTCCGAAATTAGAGTCATACCTTATTTATGATTCCTCTACTATATAAAGAGGAACCATGTTCATTTGTAACACATTATCATTATTATTATCATAAGCAATTACCACTTATGCTACTGAGAAATACAAAGCATTCTACTATTTTATTTGCTCCTAACCCTTTACAGTTCTTATTGTCCATATTACTCTTGTTGCTCTTACTGTTCTTGGCACCTGATCTCGAGCCTAATCGAGATCGGGGTCGATAACTTGCTATTACACTGGTTTGATCCATTTTAATCATTTAATTCCTTTATTTATTTAGCTATTTATCAATTGGCATTAAATTAGATCACATATCCTAATAACCACATTACAAATTTAATTGTTACTCGTATTTGGAGGTAAATAGTTTGGCGTCCACCATAGGGTTAAGGATAATAGTGATTGTTCAATGTTAATTCTGATATAACACACTATTTTACGCTTGTTTCTTGTCAAGAATTTTTTTTGGCAGGATCAATCATGTCAAACTCGCAAAACACAGCTACACATGGTGACAACGGCCTCAGACTCTACGGGGAGAATGAGAATGTTATCCCTCGGGAATCGAGGTTCTACAGGCTGACCTCGGAGGAGCACCGCCCGCCAACCCGATCGATGTCGGTTTGCATATTTCTTTGAATGCGGATTTAGGCGGGGACCCCGATAGAAGCATACACAGAGAGGGTCGAACTGATGGTCGAGGTACTCAGGGCAGAGGAAACGAAGGTGTTAGTCTCCAATTTATATTTAAAATGCTGCAAGCCCAACATAACGTCATTGCCCAATTGCAAAATCAGCATGTGGCTCCGAATAGGGTCGAACAAGAGGCTACTCGCCGCACTGATCCAGTGCCTGAAAGATCAGGCGATAATACTCCGACAACTGACCCTAGTATAATGAGAATACTCGAAGAGCTTACTAAGAGAATAAAATCGGGAGAAAAGAAAATCAAGGCCAACGACAAGAAGGTGGAAACCTATAACTCTCAAGTTGATCAGATTCCGGGGGCACCGCCAATCTTAAAAGGAATGGACTCCAAAAAGTTCATGCAAAAACCATTCCATCCAAGTGCGGCTTCAAAGCCCACACCAAAGAAGTTCTGGATGCCCGATATACCAAAATACAACAGGACCCCGGACCCTGGACCCCAATGAGCATGTTACCTCTTATACGTGTGTTGTCAAAGGAAATGATTTGGAGGATGATGAAATCGAGTCAGTATTTCTAAAGAAATTGGGGGAGACCCTGTCGAAGGGAGCTATGATTTGGTATCACAACTTGCACCGAAGTCTATCAATTCGTTCGCCATGTTGGCAAATTCATTTGTAAAGGCACACGCTGGAGCTATAAAGGTTGCAACGAGAAAATCAGACCTCTTCAAGGTGAAGCAGAGGGATAATGAGATGCTAAGAGAGTTTGTATCTCGATTCCAAATGGAAAGTATGGAGTTTCCACCGGTTACCGACGGATGGGCTGTTCAGGATTTCACCCAGGGATTAAATGAGCGGAGTTCGATTGCATCACGCCAACTGAAGCAGAATTTGATAGAGTACTGTGACTTGGGTAGATGTTCAAAACTGATGTCAATTGAAGATTAAAGTCGAGGACGACCAACTGAGCCCTCTCAGGTTCAGTGCATCCTAACTGGTCGACAGGTAAAAACCAAAGGGATGTTGACAGAGAATCGAGGCTGAACAAAGATCGGTATCAGCCATGTGTTTCAGATAGAAGGAATAACCATCCGGGACCTAATTCTGCCCGAAACAATCGGAGGGGTGACCGAGGACAAAATTCTCGTGGACCCATGAGCAAAACTGGATTTGACAAATATGCAGATTTCTCAGAAGCACCCCGATTATAGGAGTAAAATTTCAGTATCGATGCCTTGGGTATCATATCGGCCATCGGGAGGATAAAAGACACTAGGTGGCCTAGACCTATACAAACCGATCCCTCTCAAAGGATTCCAAACCTGATGTGTAAATACCATGGCACGCATGGCCATAGGACCGAAGACTGCAAGTAATTGAGAGAGGAAGTGGCTCGATTGTTCAACGAGGGTCACCTTTAAGAATTCCTCGGTGATAGAGCCAAAAATCACTTCAGAGAAAGAGACGCCAACAGAAACAACGAGCAAGAAGAACCACACCATGTTATCCATATGATCGTCGGCGGGGTCCTAAACGGCTTCAACATGGCTAGTGAAACAACAAAAAGAGAAATAATCCTACTAGTGAATGTGGCCGGGACCATCCAAGACATAAAATTTCATGTCATCGAAGGCGACATAAGGTACAATGCACTGAACGAAAGGCCATGGTTCCAAAACATGAGGGCAGTACCGTCGACCCTTCATCAAATGATGAAGTTCCCAATAATTGATGGTGTGAAAACAGTTTATGGGGAACAACACATTGCAAAGGAGATTTTTGCAGTCAACGAGGTGACACCGATACCAGCACCTTCTAATTCAGAAAAGTCGAGCAGCAAATATAAGCAATCGGCGAAATAGCAATCACCGTCCCCAACCTCGACCGAATCGAATAAACAGGTAACCGAAGAAGATGAAGAGGATTTTCTCACTCCTCGGACTTTCGTCGTTCCCGAGGAATCGGATGCAACCAAGTCAATGGTCGAAGATTTGGAACAGGTGATACTCTTCGAGTATCTACCCGAATGTAAGGTATAGCTGGGAACGGGGTTAAGCCCCGAACTCAGGAAAAAACTCATTCAATTTCTTATTGATAACATGGATTGTTTTGCATGGTCCCATTTAGACATGATAAGAATCCCACCCGAGATAATAACTCATCGGTTGAGACTGCATCCCAAGTTCAGATCGATAAAGCAAAAGAGAAGACCTCAGTCCGAGGTGAAGCACGCCTTCATAATGGAAGAGGTAACTAAACTTTTTAAAATATGGTCCATTCGGGAAGTAAAGTATCCCGAGTGGTTAGCCAACGTAATCGTAGTCCTTAAAAAGGGGAATAAACTTAGAATTTGTGTAGATTATAAGGACTTGAATAAATCATGTCCGAAAGATTCTTTTCTTTTGCCTAACATCGATCGAATGATCGATGGCACGACCGGCCACGAGATACTTACTTTTCTCGACACCTATTCTCGGTACAACCAAATTCAAATGGACCCACAAGACCAGGAATAAACTTCTTTTATCTTTAAGTATGGAATTTACTGCTATAATGTAATGCCCGTCAGGTTAAAAAATGCGGGGCTACATATCAAGGCCTAGTTAACAAGATGTTCGAAGAACAGATAGGAAAATCAATGGAAGTTTACATTGAAGATATGTTAGTTAAGTCCCTCCGCGCAGAGGACCATTTAACTCATTTACAGGAGACATTTAAAATCTTGAGGAATTACAACATGAAGCTTAACCCCGAAAAGTGTGACTTCGGGGCCGGCTCGGGTAAATTCCTCGGCTTCATGGTGTCAAATCGGGGGATCGAGATCAATCCCGATAAGATCAAGGCCATCGAGGACATCACCTTCGTGGACAGTGTAAAAGCCGTTCAGAGGCTAACCTAACGGATAACTTCCCTAGGCCGGGTCATTTCGAGGTCATCAGATCGGAGCCACATGTTCTTTTACTTACTTAAAAAAATGATTTTACATGGACCCCGGAATGTCAGCAAGCGTTGGAGTAATTGAAACGGTACTTATGGAGCCCACATTTCCTCCACACTCCAAAGGCAGATGAGAAGCTATACCTATACTTGGCGGTGTCCGAGATAGTAGTAAGTGTAGTATTAGTTCGAGAAGTACAAGGTACGCAATTTCCAGTTTATTACATGAGTTGAACCTTAGGAGATGCTGAAACCAGGTATCCACACCTAGAAAAATTGACACTTGCATTAATAAGCGCATCTAGAAAAATAAAGTTGTATTTTCAGTGTCATCCTATATGTGTTATCACCACATATCCCCTTCAAAATATATTGTACAAGCCCGAGTTATGGGGCCGATTGGCCAAATGGGCCATCGGACTTGGCGGGTACGATATTGAATATCAACCCCGAACGGCCATCAAGTCTCAATATTAGTAGACTTAGTGGAAGACTTTTCGCCAACCCTCATACCTGAAGTGGAAAAGGAACTTCTACTAAAATCGGGTACATCATCGGGGGTATGGACCGTCTTCACGGACGGAGCCTCGAACGTGAAAGGGTCCGGGCTTGGTATTGTTTTAAAACCGCCTACGGGCAATGTTATTAGACAATCGATGAAAACTGCCAAACTAACTAACAACGAGGTCGAGTATGAGTCTATAAATACAGGTCTCAAACTAGCTAAAATCTTGGGAGCGAAAGTCATCGAAGCTAAATGTGACTCCCTACTGGTAGTTAACCAGGTAAACGGAACCTCCGAAGTTTGAGAGGACATGATGCATAGGTACTTAGACAAATTACAGGTCACCTTACACCACTTCAAAGAATGGACCCTACAGCATGTACCTCAAGAACAAAACACTGAGGTTGATGCACTTGCCAACTTAGGATCGTCGGTAGAGAAAAAGAAATCAGCTCGGGGACTATCATCCAACTCTCAAGGTCTGTAATCGAGGAAGGGCACGCCGAAATCAATTCTACAAGCTTAAACTGGGATTGGAGGAACAAATACATCGAATATTTGAAAAATGGGAAGCTGCCATCGGATCCCAAGGAATCGAGGACCTTACGAACTAAAGTTGCTCGATTCTTATTAGACAAAAACGGAGCGTTATACAGAAGTACGTTCGATGGTCCATTGGAAGTATGTTTGGGGCCGGGAGATACTGACTATGTTTTGTGAGAAATCCACGAACGCACTTGTAGAAACCATTCTGGCGCCGAGTCACTAGTTCGAAAGGTCATCAGAGCAGGATACTATTTGGATAGCATGGAGAAAGACTCTAAGGAGTTCGTTCGAAGATGCGACGAATGTCAAAGGTTTGCACCAATAATTCACCAGCCCAGTGAACAACTTCACTCGGTCCTATCCTATGGCCATTGGGGAATGTACCTCTTCGGTCCTCTGCCATTGGCCCAAGGTAAAGCTAAATTCATTTTATTTATGACTAACTAATTATCTAAATGGGTTGAAGCACAGGCCTTCAAAAAAGAAATAGATTAGTGATCGACTTCATATGGGATCGCATTGCATGTCGATTCGGGATACCTGCGGAAATAGTGTGTGATAATGGCAAATAATTCATCGGCAGTAAAGTAACAAAATTCCTCGAAGATCACAAAATAAAGAGGACATTATCGATGCCATATCACCCTAGTGGAAACAGACAGGCCGAATCAACAAATAAAACTATCATCCAAAACTTGAAGAAAAGGCTAATGAAGCCAAAGGGAAGTGGAAGGAAAAATTGCCCGAGGTTCTATTGGCATATCGGACGACATCGAAGTCCAGTACCGGAGCAACTTTGTTTCTTAGTCTATGGCTACGAAGCCTTAATACCTGCCGAAGTCGGGGAGCCAAGCGCCTGGTTTCGACATGCAACAGAAGAATCAAACCACAAGGAATTGAATACTAGCCTCGAATTGTTAGATGAAAGACGAGAAGCGGCACTCGTTCGAACGACCGCACAAAAGCAACGAATTGAGAGGTATTACAACAAAACAACCAATCTTTGACACTTGAAAGTCGGGGACTTGGTATTAAGGAAAATCACCATCAATACTCGAGACCCTAATAAAGGGAAACTCGGTCTTAACTGGGAAGGACCCTACAAAATCCGCGACATAGTCGGGAAAGGATCGTACAAGCTTGGAACAATGAACAACGAGCCATTGTCGAATAACTGGAACATATCACTTCGCACACGATACTATTGCTGAGGTATGGCTTTCTCCTTTTTTATTTACTTAAATATTCAAAACTAACTTATTTTAGGTATCCGGCCCAAGAAATTGCGACCTCATGTTTTAAAGTACGCGTTGCACTCTTTTTCCCTTAGAACGGGTTTTATCCCTAACGGGTTTTTTCGGCAAGGTTTTTAACGAGGCGACAACTATGTGCTACCTGGGGATAATTCAACAGTATCCAAGACTTCTTTGCCATCAACCTCGAATACTGGGGGGCATCACCCTCGGATGTTATGTAAATAGGTCTCGATAAGAAGAATTTTGTAATGGGCCAAACGATCGAATGAACCGTGTCCATATAGATCAGCTGAGTCCTGACAACAGAACATGTACGCATGTATTAACAATACAAAGAAGCACCCTCTTTTCTCAAACATCTTGTGGTTGACGTAGAATTTTTGTAATACAAGCCATGTACTTAAGATTCTAATCTATTGTGTAAAGCTAACACTTGTGAAAAATGGCTCAAGGGCCAAATACAAGCATACCCCGAACACTCGGAGACTACCTACTCGATCTATCTAAGTTCGAAATCATAAGACTTCAAAGAGGCACCCCCCGATTTATAGGCCAAGTCCATCACACTCGGGGACTAACATTTCGAACTTATCGGGAAACTAGTCCAAGAGACATACCTAAAGGCTACAGACATATAATAGGCTACAGCCGAAATAGTGCGACTCGAAGACGTCCGACTTTCACCATAAACTAGAGGCCTTCAAATACTTTGAAAAACCGGTTAAATAAGGCTACCCTCCGCAAATCAAATAGAAAGGTCTTCGATAAAATCAGTCCTCGAATAGATTAAAGGCTTCGATAATATCAGCCTTCGAACAAACCTCAAGAGGTATTGAATTATCCTAACAAAATCAAGTTAAGATAAAATGGAGTTTCGATCATTGAACCCTCGAAAAGAAACCCAACGGGTACAAAAAACACATGCTAAGACATAAAGAAATTTTCACTAAGTCTTTTAGTCGAAAAGGGAGAAATCATAGTCGTTTTTTAGAGGCCGAATTGGCCCAACTTAAAGTTCCTAAGGGACAATCTAAAAGAAAGAGCCGATTTAAAGAGTTTAAGGGCCAATACAAAGGAGCCTAAGGGCCAATATAATAAGCCTAATGGCCAATACAGTTAGAGTTCGAGACATAGTTCTCACTCGATTCGAACCCAAGGGTTCAATTATTACGAGCTTAAACAAACGATTAACTACAACTCAAAAATTCACATAAAAAGTATATCGGTGAGCTCGAAAACATAACAATCATTGATAAAAACCTAAGGGTCTACCCTATCCTATAAAACTAATCGATCTTGGTTAGTTAAGATAACTTATCTACCAGTTCAAAACGAGCCATCCCCGAGATGAGTTCTCAAATGAGTTTCGGACTCTGGGACTTGCCTTCATAGCTCGGTTACTTGCCCTTGTAAACACGAAGAGCCTAAGGGTTTATTTTGATCACAAGTTGAAATGAAGCAATGAAAATCGTTTAGCAGGAACAAATAAATATACAAGGGACATGAAAGAAAAACTCATGAAGGCATCAAAGGAAAATTTTTCATTATATAAAAAACATATATACAAGGGGCTAGTCGGAGCCTTACAAAGGAAAAAAGAAAAAGGAAGTTACAATCTAATTATGATCGGTGCTAGTCCCCTCAAGACCGGCCTCCTCCCGAGCAGCTTCTCCGGGGGAATCTTCCTCAGCAACCTCACCTCCGTTTCCTCCACTTCCGGACCCGCCATCAGCATCATCATCATCAGAAGGGACGAGCTGCCTAGCCTTAGTCTCAAGTTCTTTTGCCCGAGCAATCTCCTCGGAGAGGTCAAAACCTCGAGCATGAATTTCCTCGAGGGTTTCCCTCCGGGATTGGCACTTCATCAGGTCACTGAGCCACCGCTCCCAATTGGAAGCCTCCCTCAACTGAGTTTGGACAGCTACGGCATCGGCCTGATACATAGCTATGGATTTGTCCGCCTTGGCCTTGGTCTTTTCAGTCTCTGCCTTGGCCTCACTAAGCCCGACCTTGAGTTTTTTGACCTTTTTGGCCTGAGACGAACCTTTTTCTCTAAGTCCTTCTATTTGGGCCTCCGCCGAAGACAATTTGGCAAAATCCGCATCCTTTTCAATAGCAAGGCGGTCCATCCTAGCATTCCACCAATCACAGTCGGTCTTAACCTGATCAACCTCCGCCCGAAGTAGACCGATCTTCTCTACCTTCTGCTACAGCTGAGATTTTGAAGGTTTAGCTTCAATAGTGGAGTGGATTCCGTACCGTATAAAAACAAGGCAGTTACCTTCTTGTCCAACTCGGCCTCCTCCTCATGAGCCTTGGCCAAGTCCGCTTGAAGGTCCTTTATGACCTCGTCCTTATGGCCACAAAGAATCTTCAGAGCGTTCCTCTCTTCCGAGACTCTCTAAAGATCGGCCTCGCACTGACTAAGGTCAGCTCGGAATTTGGCAGAAGCCTATACAAATAATATAAACACAAGTTAAATCTATGAGAGAATGTCCTTAGAAAAAGGTGAAGAGAAATAAACTAGCATTTACCTTGGAAAAAAGTCGTTGATCCTCCTCTATGAGAATCGAAGTGTCGGTAATATCAGAGGCATCATCGACCCCCATGAAGCAATCCTAAAAAGGATCACCAGGGATAGAGCCTCTGCCAATCTCGGGGGTCTTCAGCCTTTGGGCATCCCTTATCGCCTCTTCAGAAAAGACAGGCATTGAAGGCATTTGACCTATTGTCATGGCCCCGAGCTAATCGCTCGGAGCGCTCTGTCTGATCCTCCTGGTTTCAGAACCGCACCCCCCGTGTAGAAGTCTATGATCGAGATGCCATCTCAAACTCAGGAGACTTGGGGTTCACCCCCAAACTTTTTTTCGACAACTCTTAATGCGAAGAAACCTCGGTAGATTTTCTGGGGCGAGCTACCAACGCCGATGTGTCTTCTTCTACTTCCTCATCCTGGTCCCTCAGTGTTTGGACTGCACCCACCAAGAGACCAATTGTTTTTCTCCTCACCCTTTGAGGTTTAGGTTTGGAGACCTAGGATTGCGAGGGATTTTTCCTCTTCTTGTCCTTTTTCGGCCTCGGAACCAGGGACGTAGCTTCGCCACCTTCACTCTAAGGCCTCATAATGGCATCTTCGTTCAGGCCTGCATAAATAGAATATTAGTAATGGAGAAAAGGGGAAATTGTTTCGGAATACATAAGAAGGGACCTTACCATGGTTCTTGGCCTCCCACTTGCCTTTAGCCAAATCCCTCCACACTCGTTCAAAACGAGTCGAAGTGGAGGCAAGCTTGTGGATCCAGTCTTCGAAATCAGGCATCGCCTCGGGCATCCAAGGGTCGGCTGGATGGTCAAAGAATAATGTTAGACAAGATCAAAAGAGACACAGAATCGAAAGAACAATAAGTCACTTATGTTTGGATTTCCACTCTTCGGGAAACAACATCTTTTCTTTGGGTGTTATATAACAGGTCTTCACCCGTATGAATCGAATCATCTAGCCTCGATCCTTATCCTCGTCAATGTTCAAGAATAGGGTTTTGTTGCTCGGCAATTGAGTCTAATTAGCCCTCGATAGAGTCGAGGCCTGTACAAAAGAATAAGGTGGTCCAGTGTGAACTCCAATCCCCGGCCTCGTTAGAATAAAAGTGCAGCATGATCACTATGCACCAAACTGAGGGGTGGAGCTGACAGAGGGTGACCTCGTACCTCTTACAGAAGTCGAAGATCACGGGGTCGACGGGACCTAATGTGAATGGGTAAGTGTAAACACTCAAGAACCCCTTCACATGTGTGGTGATGCTCTCTTCAGGCGTATGGATTTTCCCCACCACCTCTGGAACCCATCTGTAGTCCTTCTTCATGGCATCGACATGGACCTTGGTAATCGAACACATGTACACCGACACATGTTCACATCGGCCCGACACAAATGAGGGGTTGTCATCTTTAAAGTCGGTTCTAAGGACATAGGAGCCAGGTACGTATTCATGGACGGCTGGTTATACCCGCATTTTATCACCGGCCAGCTGGGAGGAAGAAGATGGAGCTTTCTCCTTTCGCGGTACTGTTTTAGAGGTCTTCTCCATTTACGTATGTGAGAGGAGTAAAAAGAAGGTGTAGAACTGGCGGCTACGGTGGAAACTCCGGTGGTTCAATAAGCGGCAACGAAAGGAAAGCAAGAAGGATTGTGAACTCAAGAGTTTATGATCAAAGCAAAGAAAAGTTTGAATCTACTAAGGAGATGGTATTTAAAAGGTTTAAAACGGCAGTTCGGTGCCACTATTGGCCGACCGACGACTGACACGCATTGATGGATTTTTGGGAACCGAACCGACATGATGTTTCGGTCATATCCATCACTTAAGTCATGAGGGCGATTTCATGGTCGAGGTATCGAAGAATCGAGGCTCAAATCATTTTTTATCATTTTGTTCTAAGAAACACAGGGACTATCTGTATACGGTTAAAAATCGATGATACCAGATATTACGGGCTTGAGGGTATGCCTCGAGGGTGAGACAATATCGAATCAAGTTGACAAAAGTATATCTTTTAATGTGTTAAAGTTATATCCACAAACTTTTTTATGTTTCATTTAACGTAATAATTATCTTAAAAACAATCTCTACTACTTTGTTCTGTATCTTGCCTAAAGTCATAAGTCCAAAGAGAGGGACATTATGAAAGGGGTGTTAATCTTCACATTAGATATGATGACCCAAAATGTCATCTCCTGTTTTAGAAGTCGAAGCTATGTTCCAAGGCTTTGAAAACCTCCTTTTATCTCACCTCGTTTTGCGTTCACAGTCTGGGTGTGTATCCGTAAAGCTTTTATACAAAAACTGAGAAATATTCTAATTTTGCCTTTAAAATTGAATTTAAGTTGACTTCGGTCAACATTTTAGGTAAACGGACCCGGACTCGGACCCGTGATTTGACGGCCCCGGAGGGTCCATAGGAAAATATGGGACTTAGGCATATGCCCGGAATTGAATTTCGAGGTCCCAAGCCGAAGAAATGAATTTTTTGAAAGAAATTGTTTTACAGAAATTATAAGAGTTTTTGGAAATTTGATTATATTTGAAATTGATGGTATCGGGCCCGTATTTTGGTTCTGGAGCCCGGTACAGGTTTAATATGGTACTTGAGTGATGCCTGTAAAATTTGGTAAGAAAAGGAGGTCATTTTACGTGATTCGGACCCGTAGTTGTGAAATTTGAAACTTTAAAAGTTCTTGAGATTTTTCTTTGATTTCTATGCTAAATTCGTTGTTTAAGATGTTATTTTTGCGATTTGATTGCGCGAGTAAGTCCGTAGAATGTTTTTAGGATTTTTTGCATGTTTGGTTTGGAGCCCCGAGGGCTCGGGTGAGTTTCGGGTAGGTTCCGGGGTGTTTAGAATTGGAAAATCTCTGCTGGTCACCAGTTCTGGTGTGCCCGCACCTGCGAGCCTAGGGCCGCAGGTGCGTTCTCACAGGTGCGGACCTTCAGCTGCAGGTGCGGTCCAGACCAACCTGCCCCCTTTCCGCATGTGTGACAAGTTTTCGCAGAAGCGGATAAACCTCCGCAGGTGCGGCCCTCAGTGGCCTTGCCCATTTTCGGAGGTGCGACCAATTTTCTGCACCTGCGCAAGCACAGGTGTGACCCAAGCACCGCAGGTGCAAGGGTCGGGCAGTGTGTTTTAAGTTAGAGCTTCAGCCGATTTCTTTTTCAAATCCTCACAAAGATAGAAGGCTTAGGGAGATTTTCTCAAGATATTTTCTTCCCAAATCATAGGTAAGCGTCCATTAACTAGTTTCTTTAACCTTTCTAATGTTTTTATCAACTTTTATCAAGAATTCTAGAGTTTTAATGGTAGAAAATTGGGGATTTGGGAAGAGTTAGGGCTTTTGTATAATTAGAATTTAGACCTCGTTTTGGGGTCGGATTCCGAAACTAATTATATATTCGGGCTCGTGGGTGTATGGGTGATCGGGTTTTGGTCCGAACCTCGTGTTCTGACCAAGCGGGCCCAGGGTCAATTTTTGACCTTTTGGGAAGAATGATAGAAAACTCATAATTAAGCATTGGGGTTGAATTATTTAGCACTTATTGATATTATTAAGCTAATTATATTTAGATACAATCGAATTGGAGGTGAATTCTAAAGGGAAAGCGGTAATTGAGGCTTGAGTTTGGTTGTGGAATTCGAGGTAAGTGTTTATCTTAACCTTAGCTTGAGGGAATAAGTATTGTGACTTATTTGTTATGTGTTAGTATAATGTGCAATGTATAGATGTGGTGACGAGTATCTATACGTTGGTGTCAAGCATGCCGTGAGTCGAATATTGTGACTTATGTGATTTTTCATCAAACATTACTGGAGTTTAATTTGATAATTATCCATGTTGGTGGTATTTCTTTGGTAATGATCATGGTTGAGTATTGGTTCAAGTTAACAATTACTACGTGAAGTTAAGTAACTAAGTGATATTGGTTATAGCTATTTTCCTTGCCGGGATGATATTGATTCTACTGTCGGCTCCCTTGCCGGGACGTTATGGATTTACTATTGTTATTTGTATTGTTGATTTCCTTGTCGTATTGTTGTTATTGATTTGTTTGGGTGAGGAAGAGTGTAAAGCGCGAAAGGTGATGCCGTGCCGTTTTCTATTGATTTATTGTGAGGATGAGAGTGAAAGCACGAAGGGTGATGCCGTGCCAACATTATGATATTAAAAGCATGAAGGGTGATGCCGTGCCATATATGATATTAAAAGCACGAAGGGTGATGCCGTGCCGTTTCTATTGATTTATTGTGAGGATGAGAGTAAAAACACGAAGGGTGATGCTGTGCATTCTATTTGTCATTTGGTGAGGATGAGAATAAAATCACGAAGGGTGTCACGACCCAAAATCTATAAGATCGTGATGGCGCCGGACATCATTATCAGGCAAGCCAATCATTAATTAACTGAAATAAATTTCCGATTTTAGCATTTATGAAAAGCATTTCCTTTCACTTTATTACATATTAACTAAATAAAATCTTTTAAGTAAATACAATGGTTTAAATAGTCTTATTTTTAACAAATATATCCTAACACATCTCAGAACCCGGTGTCACAAGTACATGAGCAATTTCTAAAAATTTTACAATTTCTACAAAGCTTGTCCGAAATACAAGTAGACAAGGAAATTAAAATATGTAATACAGTATGAGGGAGACTCTGTCAGCTGCGGATCACCTCCGGATGATGCAGATCGCCTAAGTCTCCAATCCTCCACATTGCTATGAAAGTACATGTGCAATAAAATGCACAGCAAGTGTAGCATGAGTACAAAAACAACGTGTACTCAGTAAGTCACCCGCCTAACCTCAGAGTGGTAGTGACGAGAGGTCAAATTAGACACTTGCTAAAGGTCAATTTAGAATATTCAAGTGTGACACTAAGCATGATTATCATAGGCAATTTATTAAAAATTAGGAATAAATATTATCAACTCCGTTCACATTTAACACTTTATATCTTCGTCATATTAATAACAATTAGTCAACATGGGTGATTTAATCAAATAACAATTAATCAACGAGAAGGAACAACTTCTTCCAAAATCTTTTAATAACTTTAAATCTCTGTCATTTCAAATAAAAACTTAAAATTCCAGGCCAGTAATCAGGCAAAAATCATAGCAACTATGCAGTAAATATCATGCGCAAGCAATGCCGAGGGTCGAACGACACGGACCAACAATAATAAACTGTGCACTGCCAAGGGTCGAACGGCTCGAACCATAGATGCATCTATCTTCCCCGCTCGCGAATCGATTATGCGACATGGTTATACATACAAATAATAAGGCTAGCCTGCTAGCGAATCATACCCGCGACTCAAGTGCTCATATGTACACATATCCACATAATAAATCCGTATTTTTATCAAGAAAGCAGTTTTTCTCAGGAAAGTGGTAAAATTCTTCTTAAAGGAACATGTAATATGGCTTTTAAATCTTTGTTTTCAAACTCCTTTGCTAAGTTTAATGATATTCCATAATATAACCCTACCAGGTATACAATTATTCACGAAGGAATCAATTATCTTTCTAGATGATTAAGAAAATGAACTCTAGTCTTCTTTAGATATTCACTTACGATTTCGATTACATTAGCAGTTTAGTATTACAGGCAGGATTACAAGTACAACATGTAAGGCATGCTAGTGGGTCCTAGACTACCCGGACATGGCATAATAGTAGCTACGCACGGACTCCCGTCACCTCGTACATACGTAACCCCCGAAGATAATACCACATACTTAATTAATTCACCTAGGGGACAGTTCCCCCTCACAAAGTTAGAAAGGAGACTTACCTCGCTCCGAAATTCCATAACCGGCTTCCAAGCCCTTCCGACGACTCCAACGGACGCACAACACCCCAAAACTATCTAAACAACGACAAACCAATGAAAATATACTCTAATATTTGCAAAAATTCCAAATTATATAATTTCCCAATCCCGCTTAGTGAAATGACCAAAATGTCCTCGGGCCCACGCGGCCAGAATCTAAAATTTCTCGAAGATATATTCTACCCATAGCCTTAGTAACTCAAATATACGATTTACTCTAAATTCCATGCTCCATTTCGTGGCTAAAATCCAAATCACCATTTCTAGGTTTTCTTCAAGATTTCCCAATTTCCTACCAATTTCCATGTCTAATTCCATGCATATACTTATGTTTAACTTTAAAAACATGAAGAAATTACTTACCTTGACATTGCATGAAGAAATCATCTCTTGAACCTCCTCCAAAATCGACCAAACCAAAGAAGAAATGAAGAAGTGGCCACAAATTCTCGGTTTTAAAACATTCTGCCCAGGCCAGTTTTCACACTTGCAATCCAACACTCGCACCTGCGATTCCGCAGGTGCGACCAAACCTCCCCTGCGGCTTTCCTCAACTCGATTCAACTTCACACCTGCGCCCCATATCCCGCATCTGCGACTTCGCAAGTGCAGAAATACCATCGCACCTGCGCTCCCAGCCAGACCACCACTTCTTCGCATCTGCGGCCAAATCCCCGCAGGTGTGGTCACACCAGATGACACCAAATTCCAACCTTCTTCAAACTCTCAACTTGATCCGTTAACCACCCGGAATCCACTCGAGGCCCCTAGGACTCCGTCCAATTATACCAACGTGTTCCAAAATATTATGCGGACTTGCTCGAGGCCTAAAATCACATCAAACAATATCGAAATCACGAATCACACCCAAATCCCAACTTTATGAACTTAGAAATTTCCAACTTCTACATCCGATGCCGAAACCTATCAAATCACGTCCGATTGACCCCAAATATTGCACACAAGTCATATTCGACATTACGGACCTGCTCCGACTTTCGGAATTGCATTCTGACCTCGATATAAAAACTTCCACTTCCGGTCAGATTTCTCAAAAACCTTCAAATTTCAATCTTTAGCCAAATGACTTCAAAATGACCTACGGACATCCAAATTCACTTCCGATCGCGCTCCCAACTCCAGAATCACCATACGAAGCTATTCCCAGACTTGAAATCCCAAATAGACATCAACTTCACTGAAATGCGCTTCAAGCCAAACTTAGGAAATTCCTTCAAAAATGCCGACTTCCACATTATACGCCGAAACGCTCCCGGGTTATCCAAAACCCGATCCGGACATACGCCCAAGTTCGAAATAATCATACGAACCTTTTGGAACCTTCAAATCTTGATTCGAAGGTCGTTTACTCAAAATTCCAATCTTAGTTGATTCTTCCAACTTAAGGCTTCTGAAATGAGATTTTTTCCCCAAATAAACTCTAAACTTTCCGAAATTCAATTTCGACCACACCTATAATTCATGATATCTGAAATGGAGGTGCTCACAGCCTCAAACCGCTGAACGATGCGCTAGAGCTCAAAACGATCGGTCGAGTCGTTACAAAGGGTGATGTCGTGCACTTGTTGTTGTGCTGTTAGTTCTGTTGTTTAAATTGATATCAAATTTGTTGCTTTACTTCGTTACTTCCACTATTTGATATTCCTCCCCTTAGCATGTTCCCCTTTCCTTGTATTTAGTTGCTTAATTCTTGTGGTTATTATTTTCTCCGTATATGATTAAACATCATAGGTTTAGTTGGTTGTCGTGTCCTAGCCTCGTCACTACTTCTCCGAGGTTAGGCTCGACACTAACTCAGTACATGGGGTCGGTTGTACTGATACTACACTCTGCACTTTTGTGCAGATCCCGGTACAGGACCCTACGGACCTTAGAGTGAGGAGGTTGCCTTTAGTCTATTGGGAGATTCCGAGGTAGTCCTGCAGGCGTCCGCAGGCCTTGGCGTCCCCTCCTGCTTTATTTCCATTCTATTTTTCTTTTTTATGAGACATATGTATTTATTTTGTTCAGACCTTTATATGTAGTATTCATAGACAGTCTGTGAAATTATGACACCAAATTTTGGGTTTAGTAGTTTGATTTTGTGATGACATTTAATCAAGTTGTTAGACTTCGTTTTCTTCTGCACTTTTATTTTCGCTGATTTGTACATCACATATTATCTTTTAATAATAAATAAATCAGGTAAATAAACATTAACGTTGGCTTGGCTAGCGGGTTCAATGTTAAGCGCCATCATGATCCCGACGGTGGGAAATTCGGGTCGTGACATTAGACAACACCATATGATAGAGTGTGATGGTTTTTTCTGCTTAAGTTACAAGATATTGAGCTTTTGTGAAACTTGAATAGACATGATATCCAGAATTTCTTCTATCTAGACGGACATGACTGTTTCGAACATCTTAAGTAAGAACTTCTCTCCTAACTTTTTATCTCGTCAACCATATTAAATTTACTAGTTACTTCATAATCCAAAAAGGCTACGTTGAATTAATCGTCTTAGTATTCTTAATTGTGAAGACCACTTTTCCATTTTGAAAATCCATTAGCTCAAGTAATTTCACCACTTCCTCGGCCTAGAATTTACTTAAACAATTTAATCCAAATCTGGAATATAGCAAACATTACATGAAAATCTCATTAAGTGATGAGTGGTAATATTTTTGTTTACCAGTCTTGCATGAGTCTTGCCGTGGAAATTTCAAATGAAAACTAGAGCACACAAGTCCCTTTCACCTAGGATGTTTCATATTGATGTCACTAGTCATTACGTGAACATATTCTTCACTCTAATTTCTAACGATGAGTAAACATAATTTTGCTCCTTACATTCTTTCGAAAAATCCTAATTGTGGTATCAGAATCTCTATTAATCTTGATGGATTTGTAACTTCACTGAAAAAGAACCAATTCAACCACTTTAAACCATTAAACTTATTTTGATTTCTAAGTCATAACCATGTTAACCCTATCAAATTTTAATCTTATTTTGCAATCATGAGAAGAAGTAATCTATCTTTAAATGCCCCATAAACCTTCATCATTAAAAACTATCAAATTTGATATGTGAAAATGACGTTATCTTGAAACCTATTATTTATGGGATGTTGTAATGAAAGAAAGATCCTTACAACAATTCCTTGCAAATTCTATTATTGCTCAAATGAACGCTTACATAGACGCACTTTCAAACAAGATAAAATTGTTGAGATTGTTATGTATGGACATAACCAAAAAGAAAAAGAAAAAGTCTTGTTGCGGAAGGATGCAAGTTCATAAACACTCAAAAGAATCCAGAAGCACGAACCACCAAGGCAGAAATTGAGGAGGAGCAACTCTTTTAGATTGAACCAACAGAAGAACGGAGGAGTGGTTGGTGTTGTATCTATTACTGCTACAGTTCTTTCTGGGATAATTAGTTGTTTAATTGTAGGAGGAGTTTAATATTTGATCTATTGGAATATTCTATCTATTAGTTATAGTAAGAGTAACACTTTTGTAGTAGGAGGAGCCTGCTACTTTATTTATATGACTATTTAAAGCCTTATGATTATTAACATTTTATAAATTTTCAACCTTCTTGCTACTTGCTTATTTTCAACAAAATCCTTAAAGGATATATCGTGGGTTAGTCATCCATTCGGATCTTCTCTAATCAACAAAAGTGTAATCAATGTTTTTCCATGCCTCCTTTTATGGTTTTAGGCTCAATTTACTAACAACAATAATATATTAAGTGTAATCTCATAAGTGGGGTATGAAAAAAGTAATATGTACGCAAATCTTAACCCTACATTGAAACGACCTGACCGGTCGTTTTGAGCTCTAGCGCGTCCTTCCGCGGTTTGATGATTTGAGTAGCTTAACTTTATTATGACTTGAATGTGTGGTCAGAATTGAATTTCGGGAAGTTCGAAGTTGACCGTGGAAGAAGATAATAATTTCGGAAGCTTTAAGTTGGACGAATTGACGAAGATTTGTATTTTGAGTAAACGACCTAGGAATCGGGATTTGAATGTCCTAATACGTTCGTATGATGATTTTCGACTTAGGCGTATATTCTGCTTGAGTATCAGGTCGCTCAGTAACGTTTCAGTGCCTATTATGGAAAATTGCCATTTTGGAAGAATCTCATAAATTTGGGTTAAAGTGGATATTAATGTTATCGATATCCGTTAGGGGTTCCGAGCCTTAGAATAGCTTTGTTATGTCATTTATGACTCGTGTGCGAAATTTGAAGTCATTTCAGATTGATTTGATAAGTTTCCGTACAATCTATAGAATTTGGAAATTTTGAAATTTATAAGTTTAATTTGAGGCGCGATTCGTGATTTTGATGTTGTTTGACGTGGTTTGGGGCTTCGACTAAGTTTGTAATTTATTTTGGGACGTTTTGGTATATTTGGTTAAAATTTGAGGGCCTCGGGTGGATTCCGAATGGTTAACAGATTGATTTTTGGACTTAAGGAAAAGCTGGAGAATTCTGCCTTCTAGTGCAATCGCACCTGCAGAATTTTGCTCCCAGGTACGAGCTCGCAGAAGCAATATGGGCTTCACAGAAGCGGCCAGAGATGACAGAGGCAGGGGTCGCAGAAGCGGGCAGGTGGACCGCAAAAGTGGAGTCGAACCTGCAGAGGATCCATCGTAGAAGCAGAAAGTGTGAGGGAGGCTTGCTTCGCAGAAGCGGCAGTGTTTCTATAGAAGCGAGCCCGCAAAAGTAGACCTTTTTCCCGCAAAAGCGAGGGAAGCCGCAAAAATGAAGCGGAGCATTGCATATGCGGAGTCGCAAAAGTGATTAATGGACTGCAGATGCGAAAGGTCGTTGGATAGTGTGTTCTTTTAAGAATGGGATTTGGCCCATTCTCTTTCATTCTCTCTTGGTTTGGGAGAATTTTTGGATAGCTTCTAGTGGAGGTTTTCATCGTCTATGGCAAGATAAGTTATTTCCACCTATTGTGAGTTAAATACATGGGTTATACAAGGATTTAGAAATGAAAATTTGTAGAAATTGTGGGATTTTGAAGAAAACCAAAGAAATTGTTTTTTTTATTTGGAATTTGATCATGGAATTCAACATGGAATTGGGAATAAGTTATATATTCTAGTTTGTAATGTTTATCTTCAAAAGTTTTTGAAATCCCAACATGTGGGCCTGAGGGTTGACTTTATTGACTTTTCAAACGGAGTTGGGAATTCTTATGAATTGATTTATTATGAGCATTAGAGTATATTTTGATTGATGACACGTTGTTCAATTAGTTTCGGAGCGTTTGGCTTGGATTTAAATGTTAAAGAGGCGTTAGAGCCAGTTATGGAACTTCGAAGCAAGGTAAGTCTCATGTCTAACATTGTGAGGGGGGATACCCTTAGGTGATATAATTGTTATGTGCTACTAGTTGTGGGTGTTACGTACGCATGAGGTGACGAGGATCCATATGTAGCTAGAGCATTTTTATGTCCGGGTAGACTTAGTATTATATCATGTAGTATGTGAATTACTTGAAATTATTATGTTGGCTTAATTAATTGAAAATATAATTGAACATAATTTAGAAATTAAATATATCTTAGGCCAAGCCTTATCACTTTGAGTTGTTGGCAAGATAACTGAGAAACGGTAAAGGTTATACTCACTTTGTGTTCATGTACTGTATTGTAAATACGTATCTTGTAATTCTGAAACTTCATTCCTGTCTTGTGGAGCAGTCCGAACACCTCGACAGTATATAGATGCATCTATGGTTCATGTTGCTCGGCCCTCGGCAGTGTACTCATTATATTGGATCGGACTGAACGACCTCGGCAGAATCGTGTGTTATATCGCTAGTGGTTCAGATATTCACAAGGGAAACCTTTCACTAATATCCGGCGTTTTATGGTATTTATTTTTAACTTGGTATTGACACTTGGAATTTTCTGAGATATTAAGGTAGAATACAAGATCGAGAAATTTATGCTTAAAAACGGATAATTGGAAGATTATGATATTGCAGATTTACTCCACTTTTGATGTGCACTTCATATATGTTACGAATTACTATATTATTATATTGGACCTCTAGTAAGTGTCGATGTCGACCAATCATCACTACTTCTCCGGGGTTAGGCTAGATACTTAAAGGATATGCGTTGATTTACGTACTTATGCTGCACTTTTGCACTAAATGTGCAGGATCTGGCAGGTTCGTTTGTTGATCACCTTGGCGCGTAGGCGCATCAGTTGAGGAGACTTTATGTGATCTGCATTTCAGGCTACGCACTGCACTCCACCAAGTCTCCATTGTATTATTTATTTTATTCTCCCCTATTACATTCGAGACAGATGTTGTATTATTAGTGTACTCCTTAGAAAAATGCTCATGCACTTGTGACATCGGGTTTTGGGGGTTCCTAAGGGTGTTTATTATTATAGTTCGTGTAAATATTATATTTACCATGTAAATATTTAATTAATGAAAATTGTGATTTCAAATACTACAATGAGTAATTAAGTTAATCATCTATCGTTGGCTTGCCTGATGGAGGTGTTAGGCGCCATCACGGCCTTTAGTGGATTTTGGATCGTGAGAGCTTGGTATCAGAGTGTTGGGTTCACTTAGGTCTCACGAGTCATGATCAAGTCTAGTGGAATCTAGCGGATCGGTACAGAGACGTTAGGAGCACTTCCCTTCTTGATTTCCGATCGCGCGATTTTGTTCCTTGTGGCCTGTGCCTTTATTTCCTTCCTACTCCTTCTTATGGGACGTGAAGTTCTTGTTATTAATTGCGCATGGAGGAGTTGTAGTGGTATTATAGGCATGGTGCAAGATGTTTTTACCTGCATATTCAAGTGGGTTATTTAACGTTGCCTGGTGGAAAGAAGTCATGTCGCTTCAGCTTAGTATCTGCATTTCCTATGGTTTTGAGGCTATGCATAGATTGTTATGATGTTCATTCATTGTTATCGCTTAGTGTAGGTGCAGTGGAAGGGTTCTTGCCTATGTGTCGAGGCAGTCAATGATTTGAAAGGAGGATCTCTCAGTGCATATTTTAGAGGTTCGACATTATATTCCAGCGGAGGAAAGGAAAATTGACTATATTTGTCCATGTTTGGTTGACGAAGTGACGAGACTTGGTGTTTTCGGGCGTGGTTGAATTATAAATTGTGATATGGTGTCGTCATCTTTGTTGTACACATTAAAGTTCGTCGGTGTTATAGTCTTCTTCGATTCGCCTTTGGGGCATTGTATTGTGAAATGATGAGGGGGAAGCGGTTGTCAGGGATAATGGAGTGTAGCGGTTTCAGAACCAAATTGGTATTTCTAATGTCGATGGCTTGAGAAAGTTGGTCTTCTAGGAGTCTTAGAGTTGGTAACAATTTATTAGTTCATGTGCTATAGAGATGCATTTTGATTTGGGGCAGCATTTGGGTAGCGAAGGATAAGGAAGGACATGGTGGGAGGTGTCTCGTTGTGGTTGAATTACTAGCAGTTCAAGTATTAAAAGTAGAGGTCGAGCAGTTACTTAAAGAAGATGGTTTGGCCGAAGTGGGAGCGATAGAGTAGTATATGGTTATGTGGTAGGAAGCCACTTGCCTGAAGAGAGTTTAGAGCAATTTGGGAATCATGGTGGAAGAGTGACTAGGTCTATGGATTTTATTTGGGGATGGTGGCTACTGTACATTGGAACATTGAATGTGGCGGAAGAGAGTTTGCTTGAAATGAAGAGGGGTGTTGTCACGACCCAAATTTCCCCCCATTGGGTATCGTGATGGCACCTAGTCTTAGGGACTAGGTAAGCCTAACATTTCCACTGAACAACAACAATAATAAAGAAAATTTAAAAATTTCGAAATAGAATTCTTGACAGAGTTTACAATTTCCCAAAACCCGGTAAATACAAGTCATAAGCTCTACGAAATCTTTCTATCAAATCTAAATACAACTGTCTAGTAATAAGTAAGTACAGTTGAATAGAAATAAAATAGGAAGGTGACTCCGAAGCCTGCGAACGTAGCAGCAGGTTACCTTGAGTCTCCTCAGCAATGATCTGCGCAGCTACCAACGACAATAACCTGAAGTTGCACACAAAAATGTGCAGAAGTGTAGTATGAGCACACCACAGCGGTTCCCAGTAAGTATCAAGACTAACCTCGGTGAAGTAGTGATGAGGAATAGTCAAGATACCACTGGTCTAATAAGTAAAAGGCATAAGTGTATAAAAGACCGAAACATAATATCTATCTAAAGATTTTTCAATACAATTAACGATACGATCGAATAATACGGAAGGACATTCAATAATTACGATCAACGGACAGCATAATAGAAATACGCAAAGAGAATGGAAAGAATGCAATCCAAATGGCGGGAATCACAACCCAATAAAAACACTAGCAACTCAGCACTGCATCAATTTATCTACGTCAGGCCTTAGCCAATAACTCAATAAAACTGGTCAACCTTCGAGTGAAAACCTTTAAATCGTGAGTTTATTTGAAAGCTTTAAAGATATAATCATTTCGGAATAGAGAAATTTCTTCTTTGAAATATACTTTCTCTGAATGTACATTTATATATTTTTATAAAGAGAAATGTTAACAACATAGTCTCTTCAAAATACGTGGTGTTCAAATATACTTTCCCAAATACTGCTCTTTCAAATATCATTATTCTGCAAGACAAATTCTTTTCAAATATACTTTCCAATATATATATATTTATATCTTTCGATCCAATTCTCCTCAATCATAAAACTACCAGAACTTAGTCCGCAACTTAGAATTTGTCATGCAATGCAGTACAGGGGGAAAGCTCCCGGATCTCTGTCCGTAGTCCCAATTTAAATATGCGATGCAGTGCAAGAGGAAAGCTCCCGGATCTATGTCCGTAGTCCTAATTTAAATATACAGTGCAGTAAAGGGGGAAAGCTCCCGGATCCCTGTCCGTAGTCCCAATTTAAATATGCAGTACAGGGGGAAAGCTCCCAGATCTCTGTTCGTAGTCCCAATTTAAATATGTAATACATGGGGAAAGCTCTCGGATCTCTGTTCGTAGTCCCAATTTAAATATGCAATGCGGACACTGAGAAAAACAACCAGAAGGTGACAGAAACAACATATATTGCCACAACCAGCGCGAAAGCAAACAAGGCTGAATACAAGGTGTGATGAGCAAATCTATACAAAGACTTAAACTACAAAAGTGGTAACAACTAGCTCATAAGAAGTAGCCACTGAGAGGAATGCCAAGCACAAAGAGAGAACAACATAACGAGGGGAAAACAAGGCAAATATGGCAACGATTCTACATATTCAAGTTCACATCCAAGAAACCAAATCATCCCAGCAAGGGAATCGACTATAACCAATCTCACTTAGACAATTAGCTTCACCAAATAAACTCAGTTTGAACAAATGCTCAGTAAATAAGCAACATCAAAGAATACCATCAACACAGGCGATCATCAATTAAACCCAAGTAATACTTAAGAGGAAAATCATTTAAGTCACAAGGTACGACTCACGGGTATGCTTGACCAACATATAGATATTTCAATTTCTTGTTAGACATTTATAGAGCGAGATTATACTAGTCCTAGTCACATAGGCAGCGTATGAAGGAAGACATAGCATGACGGTAGGAAAAACAAATTCTTCATTTAAGTAAATTAAGATCTTATAAGAAACAACGAATGCTAGGCAAGTACTTCTAATTTGAACAGGAAGAGTTGAGACTAGAAATCAAGAATTCAGATATAACAAGTTCAATTCATAGGGAGCAAAAGGACCAAGAATCCCTAAAGGGCTATTTATTTGCAAACAAGTTCGAGTACACACTCTTCACCTCGCGTACGCGGACTACAATCAACATAGAAGACTCAATCCTAAGGGGTAGTTCCTCCATACAAGGTTAGGCAAGATACTTACCTCAAAGACGACAACCCAGTGCTCAAAAATAGACTTCTCGAGCGGGAAGGCCTCTAGACGGCTCAAAATCAACCAAAAAAACTTCAAAATACATATAAAACGTATAAGGAACGATTCCGAATAATAAAGTTTCAATCTTTGAAAATTTATAAAAATCGACCCAAAAGTCGACCCCCGGACCGCACCTCGGAACCCGACAAATTTTACAAATTCCGATTACCCATTCCGATACGAGTTCACCCATACTAAATTTACCCAATTCCGATAACATTTGGTCATTCAAATCATGAATTTTTATTTTTGAAGTTTTCTTTCAAAACCCACAATTCCCTCAACTCAAAACACAAATTAAATGATAAAAACAAGAACTAATTCATGAAATATATTTAATTCTAGTGGAATCACACTTACCCATTCGATTTGTGTGAAAATCCCTCAAGGAATCGCCCAAAATCGAGCTCTAGAATCAAAATATGTTTAAAATGGTGAAACCCCCGATTTTTGGAATATAATCTGCCTGCCCAGTTATTTGTGCACTGTGATCGCGGACATAGAGGTGCGATCGCATAGGATAAAAATACTACTGGCCAAAAGTTGCTATGCGATCGCGGAGCTAATTATGCGATCGCATATAAGGGAAAGAGCCACTGCCAAGGATTTGCACAGTGCGTTCGCGAGGACCACTGTGTGATCGCAGAGTAGGAATTTTTTGTTGCCAATCGATGCACTATGCGATCGCGTATAAAGAAATGCGATCAAATTGAAGGACAAATTGGGCTGGTCCATTTTACACTATGCGATCGCGGATGTGTCTATGCGATCGCATAGAAGAGAACACCAGATAGCAGAAAACTCATTTTACACCAGATTTTTCCTAAGTTTTGCACTCCGACACCTACCCGAAACTCACCAGAGCCCTCGGAGCTCAAAGCCAAATACACACACAACCTCATAAACATCCTATGGACTTATTCAAGTAATTAAACCACCCAAATAACATCATAAACATCGAATCAAACCTCAAAATCTATAGAAATTCTCAAAAACTTCAAATTTTGCATTTAAGGTCCGAATCATGCCAAACGAAGCCCGTTTATTTACAAACTTCACAGATAACACATATAAATCATATGGAACCTGTACCGGGATTCGTAACCATAATACGGGCCCGATATCACAGGTTTCACCTCAAATTTCATTTTCAAAAACCTTTATATTTTTCAAAAAACAATTTTCTTTAAAAATTCATTTCTCGGACTTGGGGCCTCGCAATTCGATTACGGGCATACCCCCAAGTCCCGTATTTTCCTACGGACCCTGCGGGACCGTCAAAACACGGGTCCGAGTCCGCTTACTAATAATGTTGACTGAAGTCAACTTTATTCAAATTTCGAATACAAATTTATTATTTTTCTCAGTTTTTCACATAAAGGCTTCCCGGCTACACGCCCGGGTTGCACACACAAATATATGTGAGATAGAATGAGGTTTTCACGACCTCGGAACATAAAATTAGATAGAATATATGGGATGACCCTTTTGGGTCATCACAGGTGTGAAAAAACTTGATTATCGCTGGGATGCAACATGTTTTCGAGTTGGAATGCATTGTTGCAATTTTAGTTGATGTCAATGGGGAGTGAACGAAATTATACAGCTGGTGAATGAGCACGGGTTCAGGAGGGTTTACTGATTTCGTAGTAGTTGTACCTAGTGCAGCGTTGTTGGAAGATGTCGACTTGAATCCCACATGTGGGTTATCTCCTGTAAGCAGGCTAGCGGTTGCGTGATTTTGACGATGTTTGTACGAAGAGTTATACTTACTATACAGCGGGAGGTCGAACATGCAATTGTGGCCGATAATTCGGAAGGTTCATGAAAAGTTTAATAAGAAACTACTGGAAATTTGGTGGGTTAATTGTGCGAGAGCATGGTAACTGGGAGGGAGGAATCTTAGTGGGTTACAGGGTTATGTAAAATTAGATTCAAGCTGAGTGGGGGAGCCCCACCGTCTATAATTGGATCACGTGGTTGTCTGCTTGTGTAGTTTTTGGTTATCGGTGTATTGGTGGGTTATTATGACCAAGGAAAGAAAACATCAGTGGTAATTCAAGCAAAGGATTTGAGAAATATGTGTTATATTTGGCCTTATCGATTCATGTTCAGGTTTTGGAAAGACCTAGAGTATTTTCCTCTTATGGGTGTAATGTACGAGGAAAAGAATTCAGTCGGGTGCTTCGTGATAGGATGTTCACGTGCTAACAGTGCACTTAGAGTTCGGCTTATATCCAGGACCAAGTCAGAGGGGGTGACTCTCAACAATTGTCCTAGTGGGTTTAAGAATTTAAGTGCAGTGCCTAAGGACATGTGATGTTCTATATTATCATTTGGTATGCAGTGCAGTATTGGAGGAAAGGAAGAAATAGCTTCGGATTTGCGGAAGGTCTTGCAGAATGGGTGTACCAGTTGGAGATGCTATTGTGCGCGTAAGGAGAATATGTTGTCACACCCCGAGCCTGGGGCGAGACCTGCATCCAGTGCCTCACCTATCTTTGTGTATCACTTGCGACTAAGAGACTCTGAATGCGTAATGTCATACTTTGGCCATGGAGCCCATTACAAGATAATGTGCAAGGCAAAATATAAAACTGAACAGAGACTAACGCTGACTAAATGTCAACATAAACCTGGATCGGCAAGGCCGTCATAATTACTACCACTGACAAGCCAACAAAATATACGTACGGGGCCTACAAGCCCAACTTACTGCACTAACTGACATGATATGTTTGCAAGCCTCTACAGCTGGATGTACTATGATCGGAACAGGGTCCCGACCTACCCTTAACCTATATACATATATATATATACATGATGTATACAAAACTGTAGACCCGGCAACTCCGAAGGACATGGAGCTTATCGATAAAGCTGAACTCGGGCAACACCTACTGAGGAGGTCTACCTGTCTGTCTGTCTGTCTGTCTTAACCTGCACGCAGGAAATGCAGCGCCCCAGAAGGGGACGTCAGTACGAATTAATGTACCAAGTATTTAAGGCAATATACAGAAAGTTGAAACCGAACTGATAATCTGAACATATGCCTCCATGGTGATACTGACTCAACTCTCAATATAGTAAGTAAAATAGCTGACCGGCCCTATAAGGCTCGGTATATATATAGCTGCTCTGCTATAGTAGGCTCGCTCATAGGTGCTCGGTCATACTAGGCTCTGTATCTCGACCGACTAGGCTCGCTCATAGGCGCTCAACCATAGTAGGCTCGGTATATACTTACCATCTGATCAGAGGTTGCCCAATAGGGGCTTGCCCATTGATTATATCTCGATGGTAATGAAAATACTTTAATACTGTATATATAAACTCTTTGATCTATTGACTGGGAGAAGGAAATATTCAATTGAATATGAAGGCCTGATAAGAAGAATATTATCACTATTGATCGAGTAGTTTTTCATTTTCTTTTGGTCTGTCTGTGCAAAGTAAAAGATAACACATATATAGAGAGAATCAATTAAAGGAAAGTGAATACATTGGAATTTTTCTGTCTCTTTAATAGAATGTCTGCTCATATGAGATCCATGGAACATATACACTATAATCGGAAACAGACTTACAAGATTAGGAAAATATACGTAAATTCTGGGATATAAATTTTTCTTATGTCTCGTTATCAAACTTGTGTAATTACAAGATCATTCAAAATGAAGGAAGAGATTACCCTTAATATACCTGGAGTAGGGAAAAAATCCCTATGATGTTCTCGAAAAAGGTTGCACCGTATTCCTTTAGAATTACAAAATTTTACGTTGCTACGGTTTTTAAAATTTTTCGTTGGACTGTTGAAGATTTACGTTGCTAATATGAATGAATAACGTTACTTAATGAAAGGTTTAGGATATGATTTCATTCTCTTTGAGACTGAAGCTTTGAATGGGTTAATATGAATGAACAACGTTTTCCCCCCACCTTTGATTAAAATATTGTAACTTGGAAATGTTTAAAGATGAAATGCTTTGTTGTTAGCATATTAGGTGGCCACTTAAAAAGAATGGCTAAGAGTCATTCCTTTTGAATGTATCTTGCTGCCAAGTGGGGGTGGGGTGGGGTGGGGGAGGGATGGAAAATTTAATCTTTATCCACTTATTAGTTAATTAGGTAATGTCTCGTTACCCAGTAATTAACCAATTACCCACATAACTAAAAATTATTTCTAATTACTTAAAATTCTACTTATTTTTAATATACTTTATACATCATACTACCGTGGTCATATGGTACCTTGCATGGTACTAGTCCATAAGTGTTGGGTATTATAGCTCGGACCGTATTTTATCCAAATTCGACAACCTTTAACGAAACTCATTTTCTTTAATTCGTGTATCCTTTCCTTCATGGTACTTACTTATTGCTTAGTATAAATTGCGTAAATATGTTAACCTCAAGATAATATCATTCCCGAGTTTATGTCAATTAACCGACGATGAAACTTTAAGTACGAAAAATGCGAGATGTAACATCCTCCCCCCTTAGAAACATTCGTCCTCGAATGTCCACTCTTAGATACTTTGGGAAAATTTTTGTCGGCATCTCTTTCGTACATTATACTAAAACCACCCTGCACGCAGCCAGAAAATGTACTACATGTTCCACACTTGGCCTCACACATCTGTGTATTATAAATTCGGAAAGTAAAAAATAAGAGCTTATGGGAGAACCTACCTGCCTCAATAGGGTTGTGCTGAGGTATCCCATCTCGAGCCATATTTCCATTTTGAAATAGGTGGTATTAGATTTAATTTCTTCCTCAGTTTCCCACGTCATTTCTTTTACATTCTTGCTTCTCCATAACACCTTCACAGAGACTACCTCCTTATTCTTAGCTTGCAGATTTGTCGGTCTAGGATGGCAACTGGAATTTTCTCGTATGATAGGTCCTCTGTAATCTGTACATAATCTATGGGCACTATTCGGGTAGGATTGCCAATGCACTTCCGTAACATAGATACGTGAAAAACCGGATGGACAGACACCAATTCCGAGGGAAATTATAACGCATAATCTACATGGCCCATTCTCCGAATGATCCTATAAGGCCCAATATACCGTGGGCTAAGTTCGCCTTTCTTGCCAAATCTCATCACACTTTTCATAGGTCACACCTTTAAGAATACCCATTCATTAATCTCGAACTCTAAATCTCATCGCCGCACGTTAGAATATGACTTCCGATGACTCTGAGCTATCAACAGTCGCTCTGGGATAAGATTTACTTTATCTATGGCCTGTTGAACCAGGTCTGGCCCATGTAACCCATATCCTCTAACATCAAACCACCCCATAAGAGATCTGCACCTGCGCCCATACAAAGCCTCGTACATAGCCATTTGGATATTGGAGTGGTAACTGTTATTATATGCATCTCGATAGGAGGTATATGTTCATCTGAACTTCTTTTAAAATCTAACACACATGCTTGTAACATATTCTCGAGCGTCTGAATTGTGCGCTCGGCTTGTCCATCAATTTGTGGATGAACAACTGTGCTGAGATTCACCTGAGTTCCTAGACCTTTCTGAAATGACCTCCAAAAAGGTGTTGTAAACTGGGCCCTATGTCAGATATAATAGATACTGGTACTCCGTGTCGTCGCATTATCTCCTTGATATATAATTTTGCATAGTCTTCTACTGAGCTGATTTCGTGAGCCTATCGACTATCAGCTATGTGGAGTCGAACTCACGATGAGAACGAGTTAAACCCGTGATAAAGTCCATGTTTATCGCCTCCCATTTACATGTTGGGATCTCTATAGTATGAATTAGCCCTCCGGGCTTCTGGTGCTCTATCTTCACCTGCTGCCAACCAGGACGCTGGGTGTCACGACCCAAATTTCCCCTTCGTTGGGTATCGTGATGGGACCTAGTCTTAAGGACTAGGTAAGCCTACTTTCATGGAATAGCAACAATAATAAATAAAATCTAATATTTTTCTAAAATAAATAATTCTTTATACATTGCATGTTCCCAAAACCCTGTAGTACAAATCATAAGCTCTATAAAGAGTTTTACTACAACTTCTAAATACAACTGTTAGGAAATAAGTGAAAACAGTATAAATACAAAATAGGAAGGTGACTCCGAAGCCTGCGAACGCAGCAGCAGGTTACCTTGACTCTCCTCAGCAAGAGTCCGCACAGCTACTAAGATCAATACCTGGATCTGCACAAAAATGTGCAGTAAGTGTAGAATGAGCACACCACAGCGGTGCCCAGTAACTATCAAGACTAACCTCAGTGAAGTAGTGATGAGGACTAGTCAAGACACCCACTGGTCTAATAAATCAACAGGCATAAATATAGGAATGACAGGGCATGACACCTATCTAATGACTACACAATATAGTTAACAACATAACAACTTCAATGCGAAAGGAAATACAACAATTAATGATGGAACACAACAAAAATACACAGAAGGATGGATGGGAACACAGCTCAAACCCGAAAATCACAACATAATAAGGACAAGTAGTAACTCAATACTGCATTAGTCTCCACACAAGGCCTTGGCCACAAATACCATTAAAATGGTCAAATCTTCGAGTGTAAACTTTCACCCGCAATTTTCTCTATTGAAAACTTTAAGGTAAGATCCTTTTTAAAGGGGAAATTCTTTTGAAATATAATTTTCCCAACAGATGTCTCTCAGACATAATTTTCTTCAAGATCAAAGCTTTTCAAATGTATTTTTCCAAAGAAAGTGTCCTTAAAACAAAGTTTTTCTGTAACATAACCATTTTTCAAATATTCTTTTTCCAAAGGGATGTCCTTCAACATAGTTTTATTCAGGATAATTGTTTTTCAAATTGGACTTTCCAAATAATTGTCTTTCAAAAATAATTCCTTTCATAAAATCTACCGGGATCCCGTCCCGTAGTCCCGAATTCATCACACAATATAGAGTTCCCGGAATACGTCCATAGTCCCAAAATCAATATGCAGTACAGGGGGAAAGCTCCCAGAATACATCTGTAGTCCCAATTTAAATATGCAGTACAGGGGGGAAATCTCCCGGACGACAGCGGGAAAGCTCCTGGAATACGTCCGTACTCCCAATTTAAATATGCAGTACAGGGGAAAAGCTCCCGGAATACATTTGTAGTCCCAATTTAAATATGAAGTGCAAAAACCAAAGACAACAACTATAGCACGACAGAAGACTCGTACATCACCACATCAAATACAAAGAAACCATGACAATGACACAAGATACGATAAATAAATCAATACAAGAACTTCAATTCACAAAAGAAACAGTAGAACATCGTTCAAAAGGAATAATCACAGCACAGAATACTAAGTGCAAAAGGGAACAACTTGACCAAGGAAAAACAAGACAAGCAACAAATCCACAAATTCAAGTCAACAATAATAAGATAGCACAAGTCAAATAATTCCAAGTAAGGACAAGTCGACTAAGGTATAGAGTATCTAAACTTCTTTTAAGGTTGAGAAGTTACGAGGATATTCAACAATTTCACTTAAGGACAAGCAGCAGGAGAATAATCATAACTTCAGTTAAGACCAAAAACAATTATAGGATGAGATGAAGATAATTATAATTTTAGATAAGCAGTTAAGAGGATCTAACATGACAATAAAAAGGAGTAAATTATTCAGATAAGTCAATTAGGAGTCAGATATGCAAGAGGAGTAAATCCAAAAGTAAGAAATCGTACATTTAGGCAAGTAAAGATGAAACAAGAAATTTGGAAATTCAATCATGCCAAGAACAATTCATACTCAGCGAATATAAGGACCTAAGATTCCAAAAAGGCAAATTCTTCCACAAATAAGTCCGAGCACGCACTCGTCACCTCGCGTACACGGACTACAACCAACATAGAAGACTCAAATCCTAAGGGGAAATTCCCCAACACAAGGTTAGGAAAGATACTTACCTCAACCGCGCAAATAAAACTTGAAATCACATTCTTGCCACGAGTATCCGACTCCAAATGGCCAAAACCTAATCAAATCCATAGCATCGGGTAAATAATACTACAAGAAACTAGTTTAACTAATAAATTCGAAGCTAAGACGCGAAATTAGGAAAATTGCAAAAAATGTCCCCCGGGTCCATGTCTCGGAAACGAGTGAAAGTTACAATTTTAGAGCACCCATTCACTCACGAACTCACTCGGACAAGAATTATCGAAAACCGACGTCAAAATCTCATTAAATACTCGGATTTCTATTTGGGGAACCTTCCTCCCATTTACATGATTTTTTTCACCCAAATTCATTGATTATATTGAAGAAATTGCTATAGATTAATGATATACAAGTGAAATAAGGTTAGGAATCGTTACCTATGAGTCTTCTCTTCAAACCCCACTCAAAATCGCCTAATCCCGAGCTCCCAATCATTTTAGAAAATATGAATTTCAAACCCTCAAATTTTGTATAAACTGACCAGCGACCCTGCACCTGTGCCCCCTTGGACCGACCTGCGGTCCCGCACCTGCGGAAAATACATTGCAGGTGCAAAATCTCACTAAGAGGGCTGGGGCCGCACCCGCGGTCACAGGGCCGCATTTGCGGCTCTGCATCTGCGGAACTCTTGCCTCACCTGCGAGCCTGACTGACCCAGGTCAAATCTGCACCTGCGAGGTCCCCATTCGCACCTGCGGGTCCCCTTCCGCAGGTGCGAAACACCAGTACCAGCAGTGCCTCAGCTGGTTTCTAAGTCCAAAATCATCCCGTTGAGCATCTCAAACATCCCCGAGGCCCCCGGAACCTCAACCAAACTTACCAACCAGTCCTAATACCTTATCCAAACTTAGTCGAGCCTTCAAAACACATCACAAAACATCAAAATCGCCAATTATGCATGGATTCAAGCCTAAGGACTTATGAAATTTCCAAAATCCACAACTGATGCCGAAACACGTCAAAACTAGTCCGAATGACCTGAAATTTGACACACAGGTCACAAGTAAAACTACGGACCTACAGCCACTTTCGGAATCCTATTCCGAGCCCGATATAAAAATTTCACCTATCGGCCGAAATCGCCGAAATTCTAACTTTCGCCAATTCAAGCCTAAATCTACCACAGACCTTGAAAACACATTCCGGACACGCTCCTCAGCCCAAAATCACTATACGAAGCTGCTGACATCATCCATAACTCGTTCTAGGGCCGTTTACATAAAAGTCAAATTTCGGTCAAAACTTCACTGTTTGAGCCTCCAAAACAATAGTCCTTTCTTCCAATTCGACTCTGAATCATCCGGTAACAGAATCCAACCATGCATGCAGGTCGATGTACACAATGTGAAGCTGTTCAAGACCTTACGCCACCGAATGAAGCTTAAATTATCAAAACGACAGGTCAGGTCGTTACACTGAGCAACATACTCAGCAATGTTCTTTTTCATATTGTTCCATCTATACATCCTTAATGTCATGATACATCTTCGTCGACCCGGAGTGAATGGAGTGCCACGAACAATGTGCCTCTGACATAATCTTGTCTCGTAGCCTTGGTACATCTTGAACACAGAAACAATCCCTGTATCTGAGAACCCCATCTCGCTTGAGTTCTAACAACGACTTCTTCTGCTGGGGAACTCACTCTATCAACTTGACCAACTCTAGGTCCTCATACTACTTCTCCTTTACTTCAGCTATGAGAGATGATTTTGCAATATTTTGGAGTACGACTCCACCATCGTCAGAGTCTACTAACCGAATCCCCAGACAAGCTAATTGATGAATCTCTCTAGTTAATTGACTTTTCTCAGATTCTACATGTACTAAGCTACCCATAGATCGGCGACTTAAGGCATCTGCTACCACATTAGCTTTGCCTGAATGGTAGAGAATGTTAAAATCGTAATTTTTCAATAACTCAAGCCATCACTTCTGTCGCAAATTCAACTCTTCTTGCTTGAAGATATATTGCAGGATTTTATTATCTGTGAATACATTAACATGGACATCATATAAATAATGCTGCCATATCTTAAGTGCATGGACAACCGCAGCTAACTCGAGGTCGTGGGTCGGATAATTCCGTGCGTGGTTCCTTAATTTCCTTGAAGCATACGCAACTGCTTTCCCATGTTGTATCAGGACACATCCTAACCCGACACTTAAGGTATCACAATACATGGCATAACCACCTGGACTCTGTAGAAGTGCTAGAACTGGCGTTGAAGTCAATCTGTTCTTAAGCTCCAGGAAGCTCTGCTTGCAAGCATCAGTCCACTGGAAATTAGCTCCCTGTTAACTTACAGGGGTATTCTAATTCATGAAATCCCCCCTTTCAAAGGCCAAAACTTTACCCTTCATCTATCACGATTACGCTCTTATTCCACTACCAGGGAAGCATTCCATCTCTTCTAAGTGCCACTAGTCTTAGACTCCTTTGAGTTTATTCAGGCTATACTGAGCCTTCTATAACTTAGAGAAACCACCAGCTCTCTTATGAGCTTAACCCCAAAGACTTATCCATTCTCGTTACCTTTTCACTCATCTTTTCTTATCCTTTCTCCTTTCTTCCTAAAACGTTGTCGTTCTACCATACTTTTAGCTTGTGACTTGCACATATCTATTTATACTTATTGGCATCCTTCCTTAAACTTACTTGCACCGTATATTTACTTATGTTATTCTGGAACATCAAGAGAGACATCACATACCACTCGAGCACTTTTGTCAAAGGTTCTAAAAGAGAAGAAACTTCCTTTACAAGTTTCCTGTAATAATCTTCCAAACGGAGAAAGCTACGAACCTCTATCGGTATTGTGTGTCTAGGTCAAGTCTTCACTGCCTCAATCTTTTGTGTAGTAACCCGAATTCCTTCACCTGAAATAATATTCACAAGGAAAGCTACAGGATTCAATCAAAATTCAGATTTAGAGAATTTTGCATACAACTTCCTTTTCTTTGTAAAGCATACTATGCAAATGACTTGCGTGCTCACAAATAGACCTAGAAAGGGTCTGAACACTCAGTTCATCAAGTCCATGAATACTGTTGGGGCACTAGTCAAACTGAATGACATAACAGGAAACTCGAAGTGCCCATATATGGTCCTGAATGCTATTTTCGCGATATATTTCTCCTTAACCCTTACCTGAGGGTACCCAGACCTTACGTCTATCTTCAAGAAATACTTGGCACCTTGCAACTGATCAAATAAATCATCAATCCTCAGGAGGGGGTACTTATTCTTGATTGTCACCTTATTTAACTGTCTATAATCACACGCACCCGCACGGAACCATCTTTCATTCTCAAAAATAACACATGTGCTCCTTATAGCGATGCATTAGGTCAGATAAAGCCTTTTTCAAGCAAGTCCCTTAGTTATTCCTTCAACGATTTTAGCTTAGCGGGTTCCATTTTGTAGAGAGCAATAGATATTGTTTGAGTAGCTGGTAGTAGGTCAATAACAAACGTAATTTCTCACTCTGGCGGAAGACCTGGAAGCTTATCGAAAAAAAAAACATCGGGAAACTCATTAACCATAGGGATAGGTTGAATGGTTGGTGACTCTACTTTGACAGTCTTTACCCGAACTAAGTGATAACCATAACCTTTTCTGGTCATCTTCCTTACCTTAAGACGGGAAATAAATCTACCTCTCGGCGATGCCGTATTACCTTTCTACTCCAAAAACAGACCCTTCTTGAAATTAGAAACGAATCACCTCTGATATTCAATCAACATTAGCATAACAAGAATCCAACCAATCCATACCCATTATAACATCAAATTCTACCCAACCAAGTGCCACGTACCTTATCCTTATTTGTTATCAAACTTATCACGGGCCATTATGGGAACATTTATATATATACGTAACAATATTAGGACTTAACTCGCAAAATTCCCTTAAGAAAAAAGTTTATATGGTTATATAAGGGCCGACAAGGCCGTAGACATGTCACTCCCAAAACTATATACAAGATACTATCTGCAAAGCCTCTAAGAAAACATAAACATAATGGATACAAGTTGGGACAGGGTCCCCTACATCCTCCTAAAACAACCTAACGCATTCAGAACCCTGACTTGGTAATACTCCAAGAGGAGGTGGAACTCACCAACCAAAAGCTGACATCTGGAGGAAGTCTACAGTAGAGGCTCCTTGCCTCGTCCTATATGAGAGCATCGATCAGAGACACTTCGAAGCGGAATCTCATATCCTTATCAGTTACCTTCCTCCTCTTGGCCCGACTACTATCTTCTTCCTCTGCATATCCTATAACATATGTTGACATCCAATTTTGTCCCTCCTTTCTTCCAAATTATTTCTTTAGGCTTTTAATATCACTAATAATATCAGGTAGTTATTCTACTATTTGTTTTAATACAAAGTATGTCTATTTGTTATTATTATTAAAATGACGAGTATACTTGTTGTTGTTGTTATTATTGCTATTATTATTATTATTATTGCTATTATTATTATTATTATTATTATTATTATTATTATTATTGCTATTATTATTATTATTATTATTATTACTATTATTACTATTATTATTACTATTATTATTATTATTATTATTATTATTATTATTCTTGTTGTTGTTATTATTGTTGTTGTTGTTGTTATTATAATTATTGTTGTTATTATTATTATTATTATTGTTGTTATTATTATTGTTGTTGTTATTGTTATTATTGTTGTTGTTATTATTATTGTTGTTGTTGTTGTTGTTGTTGTTGTTGTTATTATTATTATTATTATTATTATTGTTATTATTATTATTATTATTATTATTATTATTTTCTAAATATAATTCTTATCGCAATTATATAACTTTTCTTAATTTAGGAGAAATAATAATATTTCTCTCATCCTACACTTTATAAAATATTTGCTCTAATAATATTATGACATTTTATGCAATAGATATTTTGTAGTATCTCATAGCCATTTATTAAGTTCCAAGCAATCATAATCTTGTTAAGGCTATTACATATTTTAATTAACTCATGAGAATGTTGTTATATTTAAAAACCCAATAAATTAAATGAAATAAAGAAGAAGTCCACAAAATTCAATCCCTAATAGCCCAATCTTAAACTTAATTTTTAGATCATTTTGGAAAAAAAAAAATCAATATCAGCAGCCCATTAGCCTAATTACTAGGTCTTATGAGTTCCTTCCTCCTCACATACGCCCCTTTTCTTCTCCTTTTCCATTTCAATAAAATTTTCCATCTCCATCAACGCACAACAAAATTTGTCATGCCAATTTTGAGTAAATGTTTATTTCTCTCATCTGAAACAAGATCAGTCAATAGAAGAAGCCAAATACCTTTAAGATTTTTGAAGTAAATCACGTAATCCGTCCAAACCTCCAACGTTCTAATGTGTTGACCAAGATTTCAAATCCGAAATTTCATGTTCCCCTTCTTCAAAAACCCTAGACTCTTTCCCTATAAATACGACTATTTTCTACAAGAAAGGGGGGATTTTTTCAGCTGCCCTTTTACCCCAAAAATGGATGGATTTGAGCCACCGCTCTTCCCCCCTACAATCATTCTTTACCTACTAACTGTTATTGATCTCAGAAAACCTCATCCTTTTTGACTCTCGTATTTACCCTTGCAGAAATCAATTATCTTAATTTATTTTGGTCGAATCCGCTTTTGTCCGAGAGGAAGGAGTGGGTCGGAGTTCGATAGCGCATCTAAGAACCTCGCCTCGGTTCGATGCTCCGCAATAGGTCAGTATATTTCTATACTTTAATCTTCCCTTATTTTATTATTAGATGTAAAGTATGTGTTGTTTCGTCTTCTGTAGAAATCACATTCCTTGGCGAGTTGTGTTCTAATTTGTAACGACCCGACCGGTCGTTTTACGTTATTGGACTCCGTTCCACTAAATAAAACTTCACATAGCGGCTTATTGTGATTTATGACTTGCGGGGGGCGGGTGGTCCGGGATTCGAAAGTGTTTAGAGCAGTAAAGGAACACTTAGTTCCTTAAGGTTGGCCTTTTTGACCAAGTTTGACTTCGGTCAAAATTTTGAGTATACGACCTCGGAATCGAGTTTCGACGGTTTTGGTAGTTTCGTATGATGATTTCGGACTTGGGCGTATGTTCGAAATGGGTTTTGGATGACCCGGGAGTGTTTCGGAGCTCAATATCGAAATAAGAGTTTCCTTAAGTTCATATTGTGGTTTGGGATGTGTTTTTGTGTTATCGAGGTCCGAACAGAATTCCGAGACCGAGAATAGCTCTGTTATGTCATTTATGACTTGCCTGCAAAATTTGATGTCATTCCGACTAGTATAGTTCGGTTCGGTTCATTGATATTGACGGGGGCCCACCCGAGCCCCCGTCCAAATATACCACCCGTCGATATTGCGCGCCAAAACGCCAACATTGTTTGACAAATATACCAACATTGTTTGGTATATTTGGACGGGGGATCGGGTGGGCCCGGGTGCCTCTCGAGCACCAAACAAGGCCAAAAACCAGCTGAAACAGTTGCTGGTGCACCAGATCTGGTGTGACCGCAGGTGCGGTTGCCCAGCCGCAGTTGCGGGACCGCTCCTGCGGTCCCAGCCTAGTATTAGTTTAATACATGAATTACTAGTTAAATTAACTACTTAATTAGTGAAAATCAAGGAATTGGGTAGTAACCTAGGGCTTTCAAGAATTTAGAGAATTTTCCGTGAATTGGCTATGAAATCATACAAAAATCATATATTAACGATCTTTAAGTTATGGGTGAGTGTTCCCTTGGAGAATTTTCGGAATCCGAGCGTGCGGGCCCGAGGGTGGATTTTGGAATTTCTTCAAGAATTATGAATTGACTAAATAAGTAGGAGAATTCCATGCTTTGAGTATAATTTGATATATTTACGTAACGTTTGATTAATTTCGAGTCCTTGGGAGAAGAGTTCGGAGTTTCGGGCGCGTTCTTGGTCGGGGAAGTAGATTCGACACGAGGTGAGTCTCCTTTCTAACCTCGTAAGAGGGAATTGTCCCTTTAGGTGATTTAAATGCTATGCGTGATGTTTGGAGGGGCTACTTACGTACAAAGTGACGAAAGTCCGTACGTAATGGCTATTATTATTATGTCCGAGTAGTTAGGCCCACATCATGCCTTGTGTTCTTCCTCGTAATGAATTATATGTTATGAATTCACGTGATATGTAGCATTGGTTCCCTGAAATTTATGGAATTTGATAATTTGAAGGAGTTGATTATGGAAAGTAATTTAAAAGAATATTGTGTGGCATGTGACCGCTTCGCAATTTACATTCCGCGAGCGGAGTGTGATTTCCCCACTCTCATGGGAGCGGGCCGTATGCCACGACGGATTGGAAGATGCACTTATGGTTCGGGCCGTTCGACCCTCGGCAGTGCATATATATAATTATTTTATGGTAAAGATGAACTTATGGATCGGGCCATTCGACCCTCGGCAGTGCACAAACATGATTATTTTTATGGCTTAGGCCGATTGTCCTTATCCCGTATGCGCATGATAAATTGTTACTGAATTCATGGATATTGATTTGACAGATATTTTGGGGAACATGAAGTAGTAATTGTTTATTTACTTCCATTATTTACTTGGATTTCAGTGCCTTATATATTTGCTGCTTTACTACCTTTACATGCCTACCGTTTTCATCATATTCTGTTAAATTATATTGTTGGACCTTAGTGAGTGTCAAGTCGACCTCCCGTCACTACTTCTTCGAGATTAGACGAGATACACACTGGGTACATATTTATTTATGTACTCATGCTACGCTTCTGTACTTAATTGTACAGGTTCTGAGGCTGGTGCATCTGGTTACCAGACCGGAGCTCGATTCTGATTATAGTTGGACCTGCTTCACGGTGAGCTGCTTCTCCTGACGATCCTCGGCAGCAACATGGAGTTTCTTTTGCTTATTTCCCATCTATTTCTTTCAGACAGTGGGACTGTATATTATATCTTTTTTATATTCTGTTAGTATGCCCGCAGGACTTGTGATACTAGTTCCTGGCACACACGTGGTAGTTATTATGGATTACATGTCTGTATATATATATTGGCTCATGCCTCCTTATGACCACTTTTGATTAAAACTGGCTAATTATCCTTTTCGATTTATGTTTTAAGCTTTAAAACTTGGTATATGTGGAAATGTTTAATCAAACAAGAAAGAACCCTTAGTAAATGGAGTGTTGGCTTGCCCGACCCCGCTGTTGGACGCCACCACGACCTGAGTTAAGATTTTGGGTCATGACATAATTGTTTACTTACTAAACGTGGAGATGATATGTTTGTTAAAATTACTCTACCAAATGGGTTATGATGTTTTAGCCACAAATTATAATCTAAGTATAAGAGACATGTTTTAGGAGTTGTGTAGAAACCATGCTTATAAGCATTTTATAAGATGGCCATGTATTTTTAAAAGATTGAGTGGTCAGTGTTTTCTTCTTTTCATCCTTTACCTTTTGTTTCGAATCCGCTAGTTTTGAATACTTTTTGATTTGGTTTCAGCTGAGATTAATTCATGTCTTATGTCCTAGATATCATGAAAACGAGTATTCCTCATGTGTTCCATAAATCATTAAGTTAACATATCTTTCTGTGATTCTTGGGTTTGTTAAAAGTTCTATGTTAAGCGTTTTTTTTAATCTAAATATATATAAATCAGATTCAGTTGTTGAAAGACAGACGGAAAAAAAAAACTATGACTTAGCAAAACACTTGCGAGAAGTAATAGAAGAGACATAGATGTGCCTGATTTGATATTTGTAATTAGCTTTGTACGCAAGAGATGATAAAACCAGATATAAGCAAATCAAAAGACGAATGTTCCTTTATTTAAAAAATAAACAAATTACAGTGGTTTGAATAGAGAAGATGAAAGTAATTGCAAGAATTGAAAACACTTTCGTGGTATAACTTTACTAAGGAGTAACGAGGAGTTGAAAGGGTGCATCAGTACATCTTTATCACTTACTCGTTTCATTGCAAATGTCTTTTACACAATTGTCTTTTCAGTTACTTAATTTATGGTAGATTAGTACACATATTATCATTTACTAAAGGCTAAAATTGCTTTTTGTTACAAAGATATTATAGGAGTAGGGTACAAAGGAAGGATAAATTGGCCTTCTAAATTTTTATGGATATTTTCGTAATTCAAGTTTAGTTTTAGGAGATTCCTACATTTAGTATAATACATGATACATGATGTCTACAGGTTCAATTATTTAGCATAAAATTTTAAGAACCCATGTTTTTGACAGAATTTGTATCTAATTACATTAAGTGTGCGAAATCTGCCATGCCCAAAATACTGTCTTGTTTTGTCTTTTAAAGAGCATTATAATTTCGAATAATAATCAAGAAATTATGCGGTAGGTTTCCTCTGAATAATAACACACTCCGAAAGCAGAAAACTATTGGCTTTGAAATGATTCACGGTCTATTATTTACGTTTGTTTAACCATAAGAAAGTATGCCTATAGGTTTGAATTGATTAGTGTTCATTCTTTGACCATTGAACTACAAAAATAGTCTAATAGTTGTCACTGAATGCTAAATGCATATTGTTGGGCAGTAAAACATAGTATTAACTTAGGTCTTTCCTCGTTATCTCGAAAATCATAGCCATAGTAATGAGTTGATGTCCTCTTCGATAAAATTGCTAATTTAATGTAAATATGCATCTGATATTCAACATACTATACCAGAAACTCTATCTTTAGTAACTTCTTTAGTAATGTGGTAGACTGAAAGTCCATATTTTCTTTGGCTAAAGAGAAGTGGGCATCACATTGTTATTATCATTTATTATATTGAAAGAATTCCCTTCTCCATTTTGCATACGGGTGTCATATTAATAATTTGGAATGTTTATTCGAAATATGTTACTGTTGTGTGTATGTATGTGAACTGATTAGGAATCTGAGCTATATTCATGTGATATAACATATATAGTGAATCTCCATGAACTTATATGTGCATTATGTTATTTAAAATCTATAGTTTATTTCTTAAAAAAAATACAAACCATGAGCTAAGATTTTGGGTTTACGAATAATTCGGATATTCTTGCATACCATGTCTTCTGAAAAGTATATCATGTGCTTTAATAAAGGAATGACATCTGACTCAAACATATCGAACTTTGTTAAGCTTGAATTCTAAAGTCAGACTTGTCTAAGCCATTCTCATGAGTTTTGTTACTTAAGCTTTAGGTTTAAAATGTCATTTTTTTTTCTTTGTCTTCTCCGTCGCATGCCGGTGCTTCTCTGTCATATAGTAGTAATGAAATGCTGATATAAGTTCACTTCTTATTTTTGAGTCACTTTAAAAAGCATGCCATTCATATGTGTAGTGTGGGTCAACGTGGCAAATTGGCCACCAACCTCCTTCTGTATATATTCTTATAAGAACTAATGTAATAGAACCTTAACAAAAAGCGGTATAAAAAATAATTAAAGCGAATTTCAAATAGATACTTTTATTGGTATTTCTTTTCCCCTTTAAAGAGTTGTGATAGTACTCCTTTATTACCGGGCACATTTCAGCTTATATATTTCTTTTTCCTTTTAGAGAATTGTAATAGGAAAATGGATTAATGGTGTTGACCCATGCCACTGCATAGTTTTGAAGATTGACAAAAGGCTGATCAGTTGAACCAGGTCCATTAGAGCACACATCTTGAACTAACTAGCTGGCACATGAACCGTATATGCTTAGGAGATGTTTTGAATATGAAATATCAATGAACCAAGAGATTGTCTCCTAATGCGAAAAGGTTGCAAACTGATCTGATTAATTGAAGACGAATTCAGCAAGGAAAGTAACAAAAGAAAGGAAGTTGAGTTTGATTCGAATTGGTTCATCCAGGTAGAGTTGAACTGGAATTGGAAGACAAGCTCAACGACTGACTCTATAAATACTTGATGTATTTCTGCTGGAATTCAACACGCACAAAGCTGAAGTGAATCAAAGTCTGAAAGCAAAATTCCCAGAGTTATTTTTGCTAGCAGAATCATTGTGCGATGCAAAGGCTACAGTTCAACTAGAAGAACCAGTTCCATCTGATTGATTATTGAGTCTAGTTGATTGTAGTAGGAGTTTTTAATATTGTATCTTTCAGCTTTCATAGAAGCAATTGTAATAGGTACGTATTGATCAAGTTAGAGTTAACTTGAGGTGTGTAGATATTAGCTAGGGGCTAGTTACTACAAAGGGTTTAGAGTTAATCCTTAGGATTACAAAAGAGTTTATTTTGTAAGTCCGTTTGGCTCAGAGTTTTTAGTGAAGAGTTGAGCAAATCCTACTGAGGAGTAGGTCGTGGTTTTTTCACCTTTTGAGCCAGGTGTTTTCCACGTAAAAATCTCTGTGTTTTTACTTTACTGCTTTTTATTATTCCGCAACAGTAGTAGTTGGAACACCAAGAAGAACCAGGTTCTTCTACTGAGACAGCACTCGAAAATTGGGTACCACACAAAGTAACCTATCTTCTTGTGTGGTATTGAAGTCTAAAACATCAATTGGTATCAGAGCAGGTTATCCTTGAAAGGCTAACACCTTGGAGAAGATCAAGATGAGTGCACCACCTGAAAATTGGGAAAGTCAATCAACTACAAGGCCACCACTCTTCAATGGCCAGTACTACTCATGGTGGAAAAATAGGATGAAGGATCACCTAATTGGAGAAGACTATGAACTCTGGGACATAGTCACTGATGGTCCTCTAGCTACCATGATGAAGACTGCTGAAGGTATAGATATACCAAAGACAAGAGCTGATTGCACTGCTGAGGATCTAAAGAAATGGGAGAAGAATGCAAAGGCCAAAAAGTGGCTAGTATGTGGACTAGGTCCAGACGAGTACAGCAGAATCCAAAGTTGCACCACTGCCAAAGAGATTTGGGACACCTTGCAAGTAGCCCATGAAGGAACACCTCAGGTAAAAAGGTCAAGAGGTACTCTACTATACTCTCAGTATGAAAGCTTCACTATGAAAGAAGGAGAGACTATTCAATAGATGTACACAAGGTTCACAACCTTGACTAATGAACTAAAGTCTCTTGGAAGAATCATTCTTGAAGAGGACAAGGTTGAGAAGATCCTAACAAGGGTCTTGCCTATTTCTTGGGAAAGCAAAATCACTGCTATCCAGGAATCTAAAAATATGGCAACCCTCAGATTGGATGAGCTAATTGGAAACATCACTGCCTATGAACTGAGAAGGTAGACAATGAATATGGATGGTCCAAATAAGGAGAGGAGTCTATCCCTAAGAATCATTGAGGGAGCAGATCTGGAAGATGATGAGATGGCCATGATCACCAAAGAATTCAGAAACTTTCTCATGAGGAAGAAAGACATCTCTAGAGGAGGAAACTTCACAAAGCAAAGGCTCCAGAAAGACCAACCAACGAGGGATGTTATAAATGTGGTAAGACTGATCATCTCATTAAAAACTGTTCTCAGTGAGAAGTAGAGTGGAAAAAGGAAATATATGAGAGAAGGAACAAGAGGAAGGAATAGGTTCAAACCAAGACAAACACAACAAAGGCTATGGTTGCTGCTTGGGGGGAAAGTTTAGATGAAGAATCAGAAGATGGGGAGACTGAAGATCAGGCGCTCATGGAAATTGGAGAATCTGACAAGGAATCAAATGAAGAACCAGAGGTAAGTATCTCTCATCTTTAAAACAAAGTAAAGTTCCTATCTAAGGAAAAACTCTCTGAGTTGCTACTTGATTTCATAGATGATTCTGAGGAAACAACCAAAGAGAATGATCAACTATCTAAAGAATGTGCAATGCTAAAAGCAAAATGCATAAATCTGGAAATCAGAGTAAGTGAATCTGAAAAGAAAAACACTGACTTGTTGAACCAGGTTCATCCTCTTCAAACTAAGATTCTAGAACTAAAATCTGAAAATGTAAAGCTAAAACTAGGATCAAGTAAAAAGGTTGTTTATCATTCTCATATGATGTTAGAAGAAAACATAGGAAAATTAAAAGATAATATGTATGCCAAGGACGAACAAATAAGAACTCTTAATGAACAACTTGGCAAAGTCAAGCATGAATTAGATGGAACCTGTAAATGGAATAAATCCTCTGACGCCCTGATATGGCTTCAAGAGAATCATAGTAGCAACATGAGAGGGATTGGATTTGGAAGTCAATTGCCCATGTGGGATCTCAAAAACAAGTATCTCACTCTTCCTGAGAATAAAATATGCACCGATTATGGTAAGACTGGGCACTACAAATATGAGTGTACTGCAAAAGAGCAGGCCAGTCGAAAAAATAAGAGGTTAGTAAAAAGAAAAAACTGTCTGCCAAATTAGGCCAGGAAAAATTTGATTCATCCATTCTCTCATAGAAAAGGACCCAAGCTAGTTTGGGTTCTTAAGACTAGCCTTTGATTCCTTTTGTAGGTTCAAGTGAGAGGAGGCAGCCAGATTTGGTACTTGGATAGTGGCTGCTCAAAGCATATGACTGGGAATATGGAACAGTTCCTTTCACTTGAAAGTCTCAAATGAGGAAATGTCTCCTTTGGAAACGGAAAGAAATGTAAAATCATTGGGGTTGGTAAGGTAGGTAAGGATGATACACGATCTATTGAA